>SKCR01032204.1:0-119650 GCA_019454045.1 Zanthoxylum bungeanum | reverse complement strand
CATGTTGCTGATATGGACGTCTACGTGGCTGACACATGGATGACATGTGGCGATGGCGATTGTCGGAACCATAGGATGATGACATATGGCACAATGCACGTTAGCAGATCTCCTCTGATGTTGACACGTGGTAGGCGCACGTTAGCATCTGGCGTATGTTAGCAGACTTCTCAGATTTTGACACGTGGCACGGCGCATTTTAACATGAAGCGGCACAAGTTAGCACCGGCTGGCGTACGATAGGCGTCGCGATGCGCCAAATTACATTTTTACCCTTTGATGCCATTTTTTACTATTTTGTCCCAAAATCACCTCCAGAATGTCCTGAAACTTTATTTATCTATAAAATAACATAAAACACATCAAAATATTCACAAAACTCAATAATCTATATAAAATATTAGGTCAAATGAGTGGGAAATAGTGATACATTTACCACTCATCAATATGCTTCGTACGGTGCAGACACAATTCCAACCCTAAGCCTAGCATGTGACATCCGATACTAGATCGTATTACGTAATACATTGTATACTATGCATGATACATATTATATATTCTTTGTTGAATATTTCTGGAGAATGGGAAGGCACGGTGCTTTGCTAGAAGCCAACCATGTCTTGTAAATCGGTGAGAACATGGTACGATTTTGTAGACCAGTCCCTCCTTGTTGATCCGACGGTTCTTTCCAAGACTCTTTTGATATCCCTGTTTGAAACTTCAACCTATCCATTTGACTGAGGATGGTAGGTAGTGGAAACCTTATGAGTAACTCAATATTTGGATTGGAGCGCATCGAAATATTTGTTGCAGAAATGTGTGCCACCATCACTGATAATAGCCCGAGGTGTTTCGAAGCGAGTGGATATATTCTTTTTAAGGAATTTGATCACCACTTTTGAATCGTCTGATGGCAGTACGATTGGTTCAACCCATTTGGAGACGTAGTCTACAACAACCAATATGTACAGGTTTCCGAATGAAGGAACAAAGGGTCCCATAAAATCAATACCTCAAACATCGAATATCTCCACTTCCAGAAATTTTACAGAGGTCCTTCATTTCTCCTTGAAATTTTTCCTGTTCTCTGGAACCTGTCACATTGAAGAGAAAACAAGTAAGCATCTTTAAAAAGATTGTGCTAGAACAAACCTGATTGTAGGATTTTAGCTGCAGTTTTGTTTCCGCTGAAGTGTCAGCCATATGATGATGAATGACAATGTTGCCAGAACACTATGACCTCCTTCTGTGGAACCCAACATCTCAATAATTGATCGGCACATCATTTGAACATGTATGGCTCATCCCAGACATAGTGTTTGACTTCTTTGAAGAACTTCTTTCGTTGCTGAGTTGTCCATTCCAACAGCCATTTTCCTGAAACTATGTAGTTGACATAGTCAGCATACCAAGGGATATCATGTTATTCATGGCAAATAGCTGTTCATCTAGAAAAGTTACTTTGATTATCAGTTCTTTGCCAACTATTTCTCTATTCTCGAGTCTCGATAAATGATCTGGCACTGATTTTCTGTCCCTTTCCTGTCTCTGGTCTCCACGTCAAATTCTTGTAGAAGAAGTATCCAATGGATCAATCTAGGTTGGTATCTTTCTTCGTGATCAAGTATTTGATTGCTGAATGATATGTGTAGACCACCATTTTGGGACCCAACAGATAGAATCAGAATTTATCAAAAGCGAACACAACTGCAAGCAACTCTTTTTCAGTGGTTGTGTAGTTGAGTTGAGCTTCATTCAAAGTTCTGTTGGAGTAGTAAATGGTGTGGAAAATCTTTGACTTGCGTTGTCCTAAAACTGCACCTACAGCAAAATCACTAGCATCACACATCACCTCAAATGGAATGGTACAGTCTGGTACTGCAATGATGGGAGCAGAAACCAGCTTCTGTTTTAGGATCTCAAAAGCTTCCTGGCATTCTTTGGTGATGTTGAAATGCACATCCTTCTCCAGAAGATTGTACAAAGGTTTAGCAATCTTGGAAAAGTCTTTGATAAATCTCCTATAAAAACCCGCATGTCCGAGAAAACTCCGAATCCCTTTGACAGATGTTGGTGGAGGTAGTTTTTCAATTGTTTCAATCTTTACTTTGTCTACCTCGATTACCTTTTGTGAGATTCGGTGTCCTAGGACGATGCCTTCCAGCATCATGAAGTGGCATTTCTCCCAGTTGAGTACCAAGTTGGTATCTTCGCATCTTTGTAATACATGTTCCAGATTTTGTAAGCAGTGGTAAAAAGAGTCTCCAAACATAGAGAAGTCATCCATAAAAACCTCCATGCTCTGCTCCAGCATGTCTGAGAAGATGGCCATCATGCAACGGTGAGATGTGGCAGGGGTATTACATAATCCAAATGGCATGCTGCGGAAAGCAAAAGTACCATATGGAAATGTAAATGTGGTTTTCTCTCTGATCTTCTAGTGCGATAGTAATCTGATTGTACCCCGAATATTCATCCAGAAAGCAATAAAACTCATATCCCGTCAGTCTGTCTGGCATCTGATCAATGAATGGCAGCGAAAAATGGTCTTTCTTTGTTTCTTTGTTCAGTTTCCGATAGTCCATTCATACTCTCCATCCATTCAGAGTTCTTGTTGTAATTAGCTCGTTCTTTTCATTTATGACTATAATTATTCCTCCTTTCTACGGTACACAGTGCATAGGACTGACCCAAGTGCTGTCTGACATGAGGTAAATGATGCCAGAATCCAACCACATGATGATTTCCTTCTTCACGACTTCCTTCATGATTGGATTGAGTCTCCATTGATGATCCACTGTGGGTTTGTACTCATCATTCATCAGAATCTTGTGCATGCAAAATGATGGACTAATGCCTCGAATGTCTGTTATAGTCCAGCCAATGGCTATTTTGTGTTCTCGTAACACTCTCATAACTTTTCATCCTGCTCCAATGGTAGGGAAGAAGAAATAGTAACAGGTAATTCAGAAGAGTTTCCAAGGAATGCATACCTGAGATGGCTCGGAAGTAACTTCAGCTCCAACTGTGGTGGTTCTTTAATTGAAGGCTTGATTCGATCTTTCTTCGGGAGTTCTAGACTTTTAACTGGTGGTGTTGATTTGAAGGGAAACGGCTTGTCCAGATAGTTGATACATTCCAGAATTTCAGCATCTAGCTCGCTGTCAGTCATGTTGGTGATGCAAGCTTCAAGTTTGTCTATGGGAGTTGTATCAGTATCCTGAACGATACTATCAACAATATCAATTCTGAAACATTATTCCTCATTTTCATCACTTGGGAATTTCATGGCTTTGAAAACATTGAAGGTAACTTCTTGGTCATGCACTTTCATGGTTAGTTCTCATTTTTGCACATCAATCACAGTTCTACCTGTAGCCAAGAATGGTCTCCCAAGAATGATAGGAACATCTTTGTCTTCCTCCATGTCAAGGATAATGAAATCTGTTGGGAGAATGAGTTTATCGACTTTGACCAGCACATCTTCAACCAATCATATCGGAAATGCTAGTGTTCGATCAGTAAGTTGCAGCGAGACTGAGGTACGCATTGGATCTCCAATTTACAGTTTCCTGTAAATAAAAAAAGGCATCAAATTAACACTTGCACCTAAATCACATAAATCCTTACCGATATAATGTTCTCCAATGGTGCACGGGACTATAAAGCTGCCGGGATCTTTCAACTTTGGGGGAAGTTTCCTCTGAATGATGGCACTGCACTCTTCCATCAATGCTACTGTCTCATAATCTCCCAATCTCCGTTTTCGTGAAAGAATGTCTTTCATGAATTTGACGTAGCTAGGCATTTTTTCTAAGGCTTCTGCAAATGGAATG
Source organism: Zanthoxylum bungeanum (assembly GCA_019454045.1). Lineage (NCBI taxonomy): Eukaryota > Viridiplantae > Streptophyta > Magnoliopsida > Sapindales > Rutaceae > Zanthoxylum > Zanthoxylum bungeanum. The sequence continues at coordinate 115,814 of SKCR01032204.1, read as the reverse complement.
TTGATATACAGCCTTTTGAACACCTCCAGGAATTGAGCAAATTACTTGTCGAGCTTGTTTTTCTGAAGTCGTTATGGAAAAGGTGGAGGTGGAGCGATTTGATCTTTTTCCTTTGCTTCTTTTTCCTCCATATGTGGGGCTGCATCTTTTGGAATTTCTTCAATAGTTGCCTTGATTCCAACATCTTTGTTGATCTCAGTGCCACTTTTCAAGGTAATGGCTTAACATTGTTCCTTCCATCGGTTCCTTAGATTTGGTTCTGTGTTGCTGGAACGCTTTCCTGGCGGTCTGTAACTCTGGGCATTGGCCAGTTGTCCAATTTGATTTTCCAGTGCTTTAATAGAGGTAGATTGGCTCTAAAACATAGCATCATATTTTTTTTAACTGAGTCAGCACTTATGCTATTCCTGGTTCATCTGCCTACTCCTGGCCTTTGTTCTGTTGCTTTTGGAATCCGGGTGGTGGATAGTTCTTTTGCCCTGAATTGTTGCTCCATGAGAAATTAGGATGATTCCTCCACCCTGGGTTGTAGGTGTTAGAATATGGATTGTTCCCCTGTCTGTTGAAATTGTTGACATAATTCACCATCTCTTCAAGTTGGTTTGGTTCTGGTGCTCCTCTATATGGTGAACTTATGGATCCAGTGCTGAGAGTCTCCATCAATTTTCATATCTGATCTAGCTTGGCTTTGACTGCTGTGTTGGCTCCAACTTCATAAATTCCAGCAATTCGTTGGATCATGCTCTTTTCTGTTGGCCACAAGGAATTATTGTTAGCCATTTCTTTGATTAGGTCTCAGGCTTGATCTTCCCATTTTTCCATCAAAGCTCCTCCAGTAGCAGCATCAATTGTGGTTCTCATCAGTCCAGAAATTCCATTATAGATGGTTTGGACTTGAAGCCATTTTGGAATCTCATGGTGAGGACATTTCCAGAGCAAATCTTTGTACCTTTCCCAAGCTTCGTAGAGAGTTTCCTTGTCAAGTTGTACAAATGATGTGATTTCATTCCTCAATTTTACTATTATGGCTGGTGGAAAATACTTTGCAATGAATTTGGTGGCTAGAGTGTTCCAAGTTGTAATGAAACCAGTTGGTAGTGAATGTAGCCAAGCTTTTGCTCTGTCTTTCAATGAATATGGAAAAACCCGCAGTCTCATTGCTTCTTCAGCTCCTCGGTTGTAATTGAAAGTGCCGCAAACATCTAGGAAGTTGCTGATGTTGGTATTAGGATCTTCAGTTGCATTCCCCCCAAACTGAACTGACTGCTAAATCATCTGAATGCATGTTTTGATGTCACATGCATTTGCTGGTAAGGGTTGAAGTATAATACAGGAAATGAAGCCGTCAACCACCGGAATGGTTCTATCTCGAATGGGAATTGGTCGTGCAACTTCCAAAGGTTCAGGTTCCATGTTGACTAAAGCTTCTTGGCCTTCACGCCTTTCCCTTCTCAACTTTCTGATGGTTCTTTCAATTTCTGGGTCAAGCGGTCGGAGTTCAAATCTTTTGGTTCGTCTCATGTAGTGTCTGAGAACCTGAAACACAAGAAAACAAAAACAATAACTAAAAAGAAATTAGATATAAGTAAAGTATCTAACCCCAAAACTAATAGTGAAAGATAAATAAGTCCCCAACAACGGCGCCAAAAACTTGACCGGTGCGAAATCACACGCGTATAACGCAAGCGCACGTATCGTTCAAGTAGTATAAAAAGTATCGATCCAACGAGGACTTAAAACCTAAGCTATTAATTTTTATGAGGCCAAATGATTACTAGTATCTAACAGATTGATTGATTGACTGGGTGATGACTTTAAACTTAAAAATAAGTAGATAAAATTACGCGAAAGTAGGTTGGGGAAAATTCAAATATATAAAACTATCCATGGTTGTGATTTCTTCCAATATCTTTTTAAAGATGAAGCAGTTATTTTACGTTTGTATAGTATATCGGTTTACTAACCTGGAAAACGAAATTATGCAAAAGCCTCCGTCGAAGGTCAGATGCAAATACCCAGTATAACCCAATTGAACTATATGTCTATGTCAAACAAATTACATGGATTCATTAAGATTAAGTTCCAATTATGGCTACCCCGCCCGACCAGTATATGTCTATCCTGTAAGAAAATCTATTAAAGGGTTATCTATCCTCAAGGAAGATCGTGGACTAATAAGGCTAAAACCTAAAATCCTTTGTCAAGTTTATTAAGTTTACCAGTCAATCTTATTAATGGCCAGTAACAATAAGCATTAAGCTTAAGACTTAATAAGTAAACATTTGAATTACCCAAACTAAACTCTTATAACCGGTGATATTGGAATTCACCAACCCAGATAACTAACTTAGTTACGACACATAACTAGGGGTAGTAAAAAACTAAAAAATAAAAGATATAAAGTAAAATATTGAAAAGTAAAATGCTGAAAGTAAATAAGAAAAATTAATAAAAGAAAATGCTAGGGTTAAAGGATCCACTTTATCACTACTATTTGAGATACTCCTTATATAATATAATTAACTTCTGTGATATACCAACCAGCTATATGCGCGTAACCTGATTAAGTCAAATCAAGTCGACCGACCAAAAAAGACGGTATCTTATTGTCCTTAACCAGTCATATAGGCGGAATTACAACTGACCAACAGGGCCACGCGTATCTGTTGGATAATATGACCCATAGCGTCACTATTTGCACAGATCATTGTGTTGTTGTAGCAAATTAACTATGTAATAAGGAAATTGCACTCTCATCATTTGTGATTAGATCACCATAGATATATAAATGAAGAGAGGTCCCTATGATTAGTTCCTGGATTGAGATGATATGAGACAGTATCAGTCCACGAAGGATTAATCATTAAATATCCCTAGCCGTAGTATTATCGAGACTGGACATCGATAATGCGGAATAGGCTAGTATTGCACTTGTGCGCGTTGTGAGGGCACAACGGCATAGTTCTCATATATATAAGTATTGGATACTTGTGCAAGTGCGATAGGAGGTCGTGTTTCACCGATGGTACGGGAAACAGCTTCGCTCTGGATAGACCCTTCGGAATCCCATTGGTATTATGACTAGGTGTCTATGGGAGGCCGAAATCAAGGTAGGTGTGTATAGTCTTAACCTGAGACTTACATCGCTAATACTTACGACAATCGGTAAACTTTGGTTTTGGTGGTGGGGGATCTTAAATGGTTCTGTGTTCACCTCTTCTGGGTTTATCAAGAATCGTAGTGTATTGGATGTGATGTCAAGACGGAAGTGTCACTCCAGTCATAATGGAGATGATGTCACGCAGGATACGGTATTAGTGCTCTTAAGTGATGCGCATCCAATCGTGATATTATGACCAGGTCATGAATATCCGATTATAGAGACTAGTTACCAGACATCCGATATGTGTTTCGGACGGGGCAGACACTTATCCAGCCCCAGCCCTAGCACGTGATTATCCGATACTGGGCCGATATGCACAATACAATTGTATACTACGCTTGATACAGATTAATATTCTTTTGATGATATGTCCGGAGAATTGGGTAGACTTGGTGCTTTGCTAGGAGTCGACCTTGTCTCGTAAATCGGTAGAAAGTAGAACGTAGTACTTGGTACGTACGTGATTCGGATACTCCGACGACCGTATTTACTGCCAATTATCCGGGGATCTCATGGGTCGCTTCCCGATAATCCACCGATGACGCACAACTCGCACTCTTGAATAATCTGGGATTATAGAAGAGAGAGAGAAAATTAATCTAGGATTAATACGGAGATATTTTATCTAGGATAAAATATCGTCTAGAAAGAGAGAGAACGATTAATTTGGAATTAATCGATAAATTAATATATTCGATATATTAAACGAAATTAGATTTCGACGCGGAATTAAAATTAGATTTTATTCGGGCAAACGAGTTAATTTAGAATTAATTCGTTAGCGACGTAAATAATAATTTCGCTAGGCGCAATTATTCGATAATTAACGTCGCGACGTAAGCTCGGTATTTCGGAAATATCGAACCCGAACGCGTGAGTGCACGTGGGCCCACTTTCATTTGGAAACGTGTGGGGCCCACATGACACATGTCATATTATGCATTATTTAATTCTAATGCATTGCATGTAGATAGTGTACAATGCACTCAATGTTTTTGCATGGAAATTGAGTGTTTGACACTCTAAGCCATTGCATGTTTTGTGTCATAAATTTATTATTAATTTAATAAATATTATGGCATAAATATAAATTGATTTTTGGTAAATCATTTTAACTAAACACAATTTTATCTCTCTCAAAATTCTCTCTTCTCTCACGCCATAACAGAGGTTTGCTCACTGGTTTTGAACCAGTGTGGGCGTGAATAGGGAAGCAAGAGTGGTTTTCATGGTGAGAAATCAAGTGCTAGCACACTTACAAGTCTTGCGAAGGTGGTAGGGAGGTTCGACCATGAGGCGGGACTCATCCGACGGAGTTTGGAGCTTCGTTTTGAGACCCGAAACTGCCAAGACAGTGAGCATGGACTGGTTGCAGTGGCGTGAGCATGGCAGTACGTTTTTGGCCTTGATTCGTCTTCAAATCGACATAACCGATCAATGTGAGTATTCTCCGCTACCTCCGTTGATGTATTCACGCATTATTTCATGTCTTGATTTGATCTTGGGACCTTAGTAAATAACAACAATGGCATCAAGAGCTAATGTTGCAAGCATGAAAATGTAGGGCTTAAAATTTGGGTAAATGTTTGTTGAGCATGATTTGAATAAATTGCTTGTTTGAGTATGCTTATAACATGTTTAATTCATTTTGGTTGGACTAATTTGATGAAAAATGATTTGGAATTATTTTCCCCAAATATTATGCCTTGGCCGAATGTGTGATGAATTTTGGGATCTTGGATTTTTGATTTTTAATTCATTTGATGAGTTAGAATCGATTAGGTTGATGTTAATTGAATCGAATGGATTGGATTTCGAATTGGACAAAAACCCCAAAATTCTATGTTGGCCGAATTGGATATGCCCTAATGTGTTTGGAATTTTGGTTTTGTGACATTGGATGTGTATGAAATCAAATCGGATGGTGATTTGATGTCGATTGTAGGTTCGATTGGATCGAAACCAAATCGGACACAAAATCCCTCCTTGGCCGAGAGCATGAAAGCATGTAAATGGGTTTGATTTTTCATTATGTGTGTTTGACATGTAATAATGAATTAAGTATGATTAATTGGACTAATTTAGTGTTTTGGAAATGTTGATTTAGTTGATTAATCATATAATGCACTTTTGGTAATTAAATTGTGAAAATTGGATTTTTGGATTTAATTAATTGGGCCTAATTGGAAATTAGAATTTAAAGTTGTAATTGGGCCTATTGGGCTTGATTTATCAAGTTTGGTTTAGGCCAAGTGGATTGGATCCAATTGGGCCCAAAACCTTAACCATAAAGCCCAATTGCGACTAATGAACCTTTAATGTTCAATTGGGCCTAATGGGGCTAAAGATTGATTTATGGGCTTATGGGGTAAATCCCGGATTGGACTTTGGTTATCGGTTTGACCCGAGTTGACCAAAAGTCCACGCCTTAAGAAATCAATCAAAAGCCCATTGGACTTTAATTGAATTGACGTTGGACGTTAATCGGTCTTTGAGACGCGTTACGATTAGATTTGGAATTTAAATCGTAAAAGGTTTATTAAATAAAAGTGTAATATTTAATTTGGAATTGAATAGTGAATTAGTATTAAATACATGTTAAATTAGATTTAATGATGTAGTTTAATTTAATTCATGAATTCGTACTTTAAGTACTTATTCGCAAAAACGAGTTTGACTCGAACAAAATCAAATCGTTGTTTGAACATTGGATGATCACTTAATTATCAGATTAATTAATTTGATTAGATTGATTGATAGCATGCTTATGTGTGTGAATACGTGGTTGTGTTGAATGAATAATGTATATCGGATGGATATTAGTCGGGTGGGCAATTTTAGAAATTGTTGTAATAAATTCGATTTATTAAATTGGACCTGCGTGTCCAGCCTTATCACCTTCTTTCTCTTTGTATTCTCTTCTCACCTATTCCCCTCTATGTATATGAGGTTTCTTTAGAAGTGTAGTGTAACGGGTAGAAGTAGTACAAGTGCTAGCTTGAGTGAGAAAGGGAGAGATTTGATCTAGGATCAATGTGTAAGTATCCATCCGCATATCATTATTATTTTATTTCATACTCGCTTTATTATGTATTTAGAATGCATGTTTAAGGGTGTATGATGATGAGACCTTAACAAAGATAATTAAATTGGTAGCCAATTTGCACGCGAAAACCCTCAATCTATATAAGCAAATATCCTTCCATTGAATGATTCTTGTTCAAGATCCGAAGTTGGCATTGGTTGTTTTTGACCAAAGTCAAGACCTTTGTCAATCAAGGATGTACTTGAATCATGAGAGTTTTGTTGCATATCGGTGTCTTGTCCAAATCGTGATTTTTATTGGCCAAAGTCAAGATCACTTTTTGTCCAATGACATTGATTACGAAACTTTCCTCGTCAATGGGTCCCGCTTAACTGGAATCATTAGGTTTGTTTTTGGCCAAAGCCAAGGCCTAGATGATTCGGAGGATATGGTTAGGAAAATGTATTGGATACATGACATTATACATATGTTTCGGACTTGGATGTCCACCTAACCGGATCTAGGAATTGGATGAGATCCAATTGATCTGTGAGATCTACCTAGTTAAATAGCATACAGCTTTTTATTGGCCAAAGTCAAGGTTGTGTGTTATTTAATAGGATCCTAGCCCACTAGGAAACACGGTTTCCCGAGTACTCCACAGAGGGTTAGAGGCTCGACGAAAAATAGTGGGAGGCAAGTATTGAATTTGCAACATTCGTTCGAATACTCGCTAAACACGCTCATTTTTATTTTACTCGTCATATTATTAAAAGTATTAGTTGGACTAATATTTTATGTTGTTTTAAAATTATATATATAGTTGGACTATATACAAACTCATTCAATATATAGTTGATTTTATAATTGGATTATAGTAATCAATATAATTGAATTAAATGATAGTTGATTTTATAATGGGATTATAGTAATCAATATAAAATTATAGTTGATTTTATAATTGGATTATAGTAATCAAATAATTGAATTAAATGATAGTTGATTTTATAATGGAATTATAGTAATTATAGTTGATTAAATAATTGGATTATTGTAATCATTATAAAAATAGTACCTTAATAATTTGATTAAATAGTTGGACTATTAAATCAAGAAAGAATTGAAAAGGTTGAATATTTAAAATATATAATCCTTGGATTAAATGTTTTAAATGATTTAATTTTCAATTGGGAATTAATAATAGGTTAATTTATTTGATAAAATAACTTATTATTACTAAGCCCATAATTAAGCAAATAGTAGAGCATAAAGTCTTTGGAAGATTTATGTGATGATGACTTTAGTGCTTAATTAATATACTTACAATAAATCTATCTTTAGATTTAAAAGTATTAAAATTGCAATTAATAATTCTTGGAGAATTAATTGACTATTCTAGTGGAGAAAAGTCAAAGTTTGCAATTGGGCATGTAGCACAAGGTGCACATCATTTCGATATTCTAAAACCCAAGGCTTGGCCAAAGGTTTGTGAAATATTGAAAAGGATAATTGACATATCCCAAAGTGACTACCATTTGGATAGGAAGACACGAAGGAATTAAAGATAGGGCGAGGCTCTAACTTTAAAAATATTTGTCAAAGTTATGTTTACTACTAGTATTAAAATTGGATTTTAAATACTTAGTGTGGTACATAATACATATATGTATTGACGTTCAGAATCCGCTGTGAGCTGGATACTGGCTTCAAGCCGAGATTTCTCTGCGAATTGGAAACGGGACGAAAGTCGCGTTTCGACAGACCGTAGATACCTAAATTGGGAACTACCCTTTGGGTATGTACTTAAATTAGGAAATGTTATAATGTAACTAGTTAGACTAGAGACATTATCTCTATATCAGTGTTTAATCCGATGCGGATAAAACCTTTATATTCTAGAACACTAAAGTGTTTCATTATATAAAGATGATACTGAGATAAATACATTAGATGTAAATAACATAATTTATATTTTGAATATAAATAAAATCTCAAACATATAAATGACAAATAAATAGCTCAATTGATTTGATCAATAGAGACTTATTTGTGGCATTGTTGTCTGGGACACAATTAAACAAGACTCGTATATCCACACTTTTGAAGAGTGGGTACTAGGACTGATTTGACTATTCAAATAAGGTCTACGAATCTAGTTTATTAGGTAAAATACCTAAAATACTATTTACTTGGTAATAGTAAAAGGGCCACCGATCTGTTAGCCCTATTCATGGTGAAGTAAGTGGGCCCATATCTAGCTAGGCTAGATGTGAACATGAATATTTCGTGACCTTAACGGATGTGAGCATCACGTTGTGGTTATGTGTTTCTTTTGAAGAACACAGATCGGAAACTTTGAAGTTTCGACACGAAGAAAACAAACAGATCGGCTATAGTGTTATTCCGCCACGGTAAGACCGAAATGGAAAATACTTAAGCAGTAAGTTTCATATATAAATGAAAGAGTACGGTATTCTTTCATATGAGGACTCCTCCCGAGACACGTCAGTTAGACGGTGTGTCCGAACTAAAACCGAATTTTGTTGGACATGATAAGGTTTATCACGAGTCGCTCTGAGCTACTATTTCCTTCAACAGGATATGTATTAACAGTGCAAAACTTATTTAGAATAAGGTTCCATATAAATCTGTTTGACAGATATCATATAGGATATGAACAGGGAAGAAACGAGGTTTCTCATTCCTGATAATTTGGGTATGCCAGGCATAGCGTTTGGATGATACCAAACTAAGGACCCAAAAATTGGATAAGTGCCAATATAGGTTATCCTAAGGGAAACCTTAAGTATAGTACTTATAAATCCCACATGAGAACAATGTGATTGTTGCTCACCATGCGGTTTTCCTGAGAGGAATACCGATATGCAGTGGTCAGTGGGAGGATAGTGATACTCGATGAAAATCGGAGTAATACTGTTCAAGGCACGAAGTCCTTAATGGAACACAAATAGTTCATCTATGATGAAACTATACCATTAATCTTCAAATACACAAGAAACTAGTAGATCGGATAGAGTCAGAAAACAACCTAGGGTATGGGTTTCTGATCTAACCTCATAAAGATGTCAATCTTATGGTGGTGTACCATCCGACTACGTTATGAGGAAGTGATACAAGGTATCGACTCCCTCTTATGGCAAAGTGCCATGAATCCGAAATGGATTCCATGTATAACAACTATTTTGGATACTAGTTGTTGTACCACAAGGCGTTGTGCCTATGGTACATTAAACGTCTTCAAGGAAGACATACATGGAAGGCAACATACCAACGTGCAAACCTAGGTTTTGACGGAAAGGTATCGTTATCAACATTGTGTTAATAACGGTTCAACCTTTTACCTGTTGCCATGGTAAATCCATTTTGAAGATGCTTGTTGATAACTGTATATTTCATTTATGAAATATGTCAGTTACAATCAAAATCGCTTTCCTGAAAAGGAAACCTTTTGGAGGATGTTTACAACATCCTGACGATTTTGTAACCGACAAACCAGGTTTGCGGGTTATTCGATCCATGTTTGGATTGATGCAAGCATAAGGTTCTTGGAACTGTCGTTTTGAAATAATCATAATGGTTTATGATTTGACTCAAAACGAAATAATTCTTGTGTATATAAGGAGGTTAGTGGGAGAGCGCACTGACAGTGAAATTCCCATAAAGCAATTGGTGAAAGCTTGGCTTTCATAGATATTCTTCATAAGAAATTCTCCGTAGAATTCTGGGGAGTAACAACCTTTATTCAAGGAATAAAGATCTACTGGGATAGATTTGGAGTTGTTAACACTCTCTGAGAAATTGTACATTTAAAATGTACTTGTATTGGTGTCTCATACGCTTCGAGCATATGGAGTCACAATCGGGTCAATCCAAGTGATAGTCACTGGATTGAAGATTAAGAACATCTGTTAGTATCTGAGAGAACTAAGATGTTGTCTTAAACTATGGAGAAGGAGAACTTGAAGTGACTGGGATCACTACTGCAAGTTTCCAAACAATTAAATACTACGGTACTATAAAGTTTGAATAACAGGGACAGTGAGCTGGAAATCTTCCTAGCAAGATAACTGTTGCCGAATAAACAACAAATGCGGATTATTGCTGCAGCTGAGGCAGCAATAGAAGACCTGGTCGAAAATAAATCTAATAAGATTAGATAAAGTTCTGTTAGCAGCTGAGCTAGGCGTCAGCATAGGCTAAGGAATTAAAGGTCTCATCGACGATCCAGATATATACTTCTATATCATCTGATTCGTTCGGATCATACATCGTGGCGATGTGATGATCGTGTAAATCGCGTCAGACGATAATTAAGCAAATCCGCTGACGAAAACCTTTCCTCAGCAATTTGAGCGAATTGTACATAGTTCGGGTGTTAGGACACTCGAGTGACTGGCTATGTGCCAAGTGGGAGATTGTTGGATAATATGACCCATAGCGTCACTATTTGCACAGATCATTGTGTTGTTGTAGCAAATTAACTATGTAATAAGGAAATTGCACTCTCATCATTTGTGATTAGATCACCATAGATATATAAATGAAGAGAGGTCCCTATGATTAGTTCCTGGATTGAGATGATATGAGACAGTATCAGTCCACGAAGGATTAATCATTAAATATCCCTAGCCGTAGTATTATCGAGACTGGACATCGATAATGCGGAATAGGCTAGTATTGCACTTGTGCGCGTTGTGAGGGCACAACGGCATAGTTCTCATATATATAAGTATTGGATACTTGTGCAAGTGCGATAGGAGGTCGTGTTTCACCGATGGTACGGGAAACAGCTTCGCTCTGGATAGACCCTTCGGAATCCCATTGGTATTATGACTAGGTGTCTATGGGAGGCCGAAATCAAGGTAGGTGTGTATAGTCTTAACCTGAGACTTACATCGCTAATACTTACGACAATCGGTAAACTTTGGTTTTGGTGGTGGGGGATCTTAAATGGTTCTGTGTTCACCTCTTCTGGGTTTATCAGGAATCGTAGTGTATTGGATGTGATGTCAAGACGGAAGTGTCACTCCAGTCATAATGGAGATGATGTCACGCAGGATACGGTATTAGTGCTCTTAGTGCTCTTAAGTGATGCGCATCCAATCGTGATATTATGACCAGGTCATGAATATCCGATTATAGAGACTAGTTACCAGACATCCGATATGTGTTTCGGACGGGGCAGACACTTATCCAGCCCCAGCCCTAGCACGTGATTATCCGATACTGGGCCGATATGCACAATACAATTGTATACTACGCTTGATACAGATCTAGATATTCTTTGATGAATATGTCCGGAGAACTTGGGAAGACTTGGTGCTTTGCTAGGAGTCGACCTTGTCTCGTAAATCGGTAGAACGTAGTACTTGGTACGTACGTGATTCCGGATACTCCGACGACCGTATTTACTGCCAATTATCCGGGGATCTCATGGGTCGCTTCCCGATAATCCACCGATGACGCACAACTCGCACTCTTGAATAATCTGGGATTATATAGAGAGAGAGAAAATTAATCTAGGATTAATAACGGAGATATTTTATCCGGGATAAAATTCGTCTAGAGAGAGATAACGATTAATTTGGAATTAATCGGTAAATTAATATATTCGATATATTAAACGAAATTAGATTTCGACGCGGAATTAAAATTAGATTTTAATTCGGGCAAACGAGTTAATTTAGAATTAATTCGTTAGCGACGTAAATAATAATTTCGCTAGCCGCAAATTCGATTTAATTAACGTCGCGACGTAAGCTCGTATTTCGGAAATATCGAACCCGAACGCGTGAGTGCACGTGGGCCCACTTTCATTTGGAAACGTGTGGGGCCCACATGACACATGTCATATTATGCATTATTTAATCAATGCATTGCATGTTGATAGTGTACAATGCACTCAATGTTATTGCATGGAAATTGAGTGTTTGACACTCTAAGCCATTGCATGTTTTGTGTCATAATTTATTATTTATTTAATAATATTATGGCATAAATATAAATTGATTTTTGGTAAATCAATTTAACTCAACACAATTTTCATCTCTCTCAAAATTCTCTCTTCTCTCACGCCATAACAGAAGGTTTTGCTCACTGGTTTTGAACCAGTTTGGGCGTGAATAGGGAAGCAAGAGTGGTTTCTCATGGTGAGAAATCAAGTGCTAGCACACTTACAAGTCTTGCGAAGGTGGTAGGGAGGTTCGACCATGAGGCGGGACTCATCCGACGGAGTTTGGAGCTTCGTTTTGAGACCCGAAACTGCCAAGACAGTGAGCATGGACTGGTTGCAGTGGCGTGACAGGGCAGTACGTTTTTGGCCTTGATTCGTCTTCAAATCGACATAACCGATCAATGTGAGTATTCCGCTACCTCCGTTGATGTATTCACGCATTATTTCATGTCTTGATTTGATCTTGGGACCTTAGAATAAACAACCAGTATCCACATGCTAGTTTAGGTTAACAACCAGTTTATAATTAATTCCCAACCGACCAATTGCGGTATTTATCCTTGTTAAGTCAAGTTTTAAATAGTGAATATATTATAATTAAGGAGATTAATCTAAATCGCGTAAAGTAATAAAAGTTTTACCTTTCACATAGCAGGGGGAAGTTACCTCCTCATTGCTAAATAGTAAAAACTGAAAAAGTAAAGAAAGTAAATTACTATTACAGAAGTAAAAAATTAATTACAAAACTTTAATTAAAGAAAACTAGATACAAACTCCTTATTTATTCATAGATTACAGAGGAAGGTACATCTGAAACTGAAATTTCGAGCTGAATTTATAGGCGTTGATAGGCCCTGCTCGATTTACTGCGTGGCTTGCGGAGAGTTCGACACATGGCAAATGGATAAGGTGATAAGGTGACATGTGGCAAAGGCGGCTGAGAGCTGAATAATTGTGCTTACCTGGCGATGATGTGGCAATGAAGTGGCGACACGTGGCGATATGGATTGTCGGCACCATAGGATTGCGACACGTGGAATGTAGTGATTGGCTGATAATGATGTGGCGATGACATGTAACATTGACTTGGCATGTTGCTGATTTGGACGTCTACGTGGTTGACACGTGGATGACACATGGCGATGGCAATTTTCGGCACCATAAGATGATGACATGTGGCACGGTGCACGTTAGCTGATCTCCTCTGATGTTGACATGTGGCAGTCGCACGTTAGCATCCGTCGCATGTTAGCAGACTTCTCAGATTTTGACATGTGGCACGGCGTAGTTTAGCATGAAGCGGTGCAAGTTAGCACCGGCCGGTGAATGTTAAACGTCAGCGCGGCACGATGCGCCGAATTACATTTTTACCCATTGATGTCATTTTTAACCGTTTTGTCCCCAAATCTCCTCCAGAATGTCTCGAAACTTTATTTATTTACAAAATAACACAAAACACATTAAATATTCACAAAAATCAAGAATCTATATAAAATATTATGTCAAATGAGTGGGAAATAGTGATACATTTACCACTCATCAATATGCTTCGTACGTGGCAGACACACTTCCAGCCCTAGGCCTAGAATGTGACATCTGATACTGTATCATAATACGCAATACATTGTATACTGTAGACACTGTATTTTTGCATAGAAGCTCGATGATGAGCCTCGTATGGAGGCACTACCCGATAAGTTGCGGAAGTTGCGGGAAACAGACGTCGGAAGGGAAAATTCAAAATAAGTACATCCTCATATTTAATTCATTTATTTGGTCTCGGGTTCACTCGATGGATCTCCGTTTTAAATGTTAGCCTCAGCCCAAAATCCCCGCAACCCACACCAAGCCACACACCCAAGCCCCCCACACACACAAGCCACACGCCCATGCCAACAAATTCCAAGCCATACGCCCAAGGCCCACTAAATCCAATCCAAAATATTCAAAACACATTTAACACATGCCAAAATCTAAATAAATCACCTTCCAAATATTTGCTTCATTTGTTCCCTTTTCAAGACATGCACACACAAGGAAACCCTAGCATGCAGCATTAATGGATTGAAGCAAGCATTGAATTCTTGGAATCATCATTTTGATGTAATCATAATGATGTATGATTTAATTCAAAACAAAAATGATTCTTGTGTATATAAGAGGGTTAGTGGGAGTGCACTGACAGTGATTGTCCTATAAAATGATGATGTATCATTTCTTAGAAATGACATTCCCATAATACAATCGGTGAAAGCTTGGCTTTCATGAAAAATTCTCCATAGAATACTTGGGACAGACAACCTTTATTCTAGGAATAAGGATCTACTGGGATAGATCTAAAGGTTGATGGAACTCTCTGAGAACTCGTACATTGAAATAAATGTACGTGACCTGGTGTCTCATATGCTTTGAGCATATGAAGTCGCAATCGGGTCAATCCAAGTGATGGTCACTGAATTGATGTTAAGAACATCCTTAAGTATCTTAGAGGAACTAAGGATGCTTTCTTAAGTTATGGAGAAGGAGAACTTGAAGTGACTAGGTTAACCGTTACGAGTTTCCAAATCGACAATAACGACTATAAGTCGTAATAATTGTACTATATAGTTTGAATAATGGAACAGTGAGCTGGAAATCTTCCCAGCAAGAAACTGTTGCCGTATAAACAAAAAAAGTAGAATATTGCTACAGCTGAGGCAGCAATAGAAGCACTTTGGATCTATATAATCCTAATTGGATTATGAGTCATTCTGTTAGCAGCTAAGCTATGCTACAGCACAGGATAAAGAATTAATAGCCTCATCAACGATCCAAGTATATACTTCAACTATTCATCTGATTCGTTCAGATCATACATCGTGGCGATGTGATGATCAAATAAATCGCATCAGATGATAATTTTGCAAATCCGCTGATGAAAGCAGTTTATCATGAGAAGTTTGAGTGACCCGTACATAGTTCAAGTGTAAGACACTTGAGTGATTAGCTATAGGCCAAGTGGGAGATTGTTGGACAATTATGGCCCATAGCATCACTATTTGTACCGAACATTGTGTTGTTATACAAATTAACTATGTGACAAAGGAAATTGCTCTTTTATCATTTGTAATTGGATTACCGGGATATATAAATGATAAAATTCCATATGAATAGTTCCTTAAATGGATCATTTAAGCTTGCATACTTTATTATGATCATCCTTAGATGCAAACCCCTCAGGTTGTGTCATATAGACTTCCTCTATGGGGTTCCAATTAAGGAAAGTTGTTTTGACATCCATCTGCCAAATCTCATAATCAAAGTGTGCAGCTAGTGCTAGTAAAATTCGAATGGACTTTATCATTGCAACAGGCGAGAAGGTTTCGTCATAGTCAATTCTTTGGATTTGTCTATAACCTTTCGCCACCAACCTAGCCTTATAGGTTTGGATGTTGCCTTTTACATCAGTTTTACGCTTGTAAATCCACTTGCATCCTATTGGTTTTATCCCTTCAGGTGCATCTACCAAGTCCCAGACTTGATTCTGATACATAGAGTCTATTTCGGATTTCATGGCCTCAAGCCACTTGACTGAATCAATGTCACGCATTGCCTCGTCATAACTGTTGGGATCATCATTATCAATGACCTGATCATGTTCCTCATCAATATGGAAACCATATCTTTCAGGCTCATGTCTTACCCTACCAGACCTTCTGAGTTCATAACCTTGTGGTTATTCCGTCGCTGCCCTTTTGAGAGGCCTGGGGTTTAGTTCTATGTTAGTTTGTTCTTCTCGTACCTCATCGAGGTCAAGTGTACTCCCACTATATTTCTTGAGAAGGAATTCATTCTCTAGAAATTTAGCATTTTGTGAGACAAATGTTCTTTGTTCATTTGGGACATAGAACACGTATGCTCTTGAGTTCAAGGCATATCCTACAAACTTACATTTAACTGCCCTATCATCCCATTTGTTAGTTTGTGTGAGCTTGACATATGCGTCTGACCGGCGTAAACACACACGTATAACGCAAGCGTACGTATCGTTCAAGTAGTATAAAAAGTATCGATCCCACGAGGACTTAATATCTAAACTATTAATTTTATGAGGTCAAATGATTGCTAGTATCTAACAGGTTGATTGATTGATTTGAAATGGTGACGATTTTAAATTAAAAAGCAAGTAAATAAAATTGTCGAAAATAGGTTTTAAGAAAATTCAATATTAAAAACTATCTAGGGTTGTGATTTCTTTTAATTTCATTTTAAAGATGAAGTGGTTATCTTAAAGTTGGGTAATATATTGATTTATTAACCTGGAACACTAAATTATGTGTAAGCCTCTGTCGATGGTCAGACACAAATACCCAGTTTAACCCAATTGAACCATATGTCTATGTCAACCAAATTATCTGGATTCATTAAGTTTAAGTTCCAATTACCGCCCGACAGGTATATGACTATCCTGTAAGGAAATCTATTAAAGGGTTATCTATCCTCAAGGAAGATCGTGGGCTATTAAGTCTAAGGATGAAACCTAAAATCCCTATGTCTAGTTCATTTTAGATTTACCAGATCAATTTTATTAATGGCCAGTTAATGAAAAAGCATTAAGATTAAGACTCAATAAATAAATCTTTATAATACCCAAACTATAATCTAACCCCTTATAAAACGGTGATATTAAAAGTCATCACAACCCTATATAACTAATTAAGTTACAACACATAACTGGGGCTAGTAAAAACTTGAAAATAAAAGACATAAAGTAAAAATACGGTAAAGTAAATACTGAAAAGTAAATTACAATAAAATAAAATGCTAAGGTAAAAGGAATTACTTTTATTACTACTAATTTAGATATTTCCCATAATATAATATATAAACTTGTGATAACATTACCAACCAGCCATATAGGCGGTATCCTCATTAAGTCAAATTAAGTCCAACCAGCCATTAAGGCGGTAAAAAGATTTGTCCATGAACCTGCCATATAGGCGGTAAGAAATTTTAATTACCAACCGACCAATCTGACGGTATCCTTGATTAGTCAGGTTTAAACCAGATTAAAATGAATTACCAACCGACCAATCTGGCGGTATCATTTTTAAGTCAATATTTTAAATAGTGAATATATTATATTTAAGGGAGATTAATCTAAATAGCAATAGTAAAAGAATTACCTTTCACCCTAGCTGGGGAAGTTGCCTCCTCATGGTAAATAGTAAAAACTGTAAAAGTAAAAAAATAACTAAATTACTATTATTACAAAACGTAATTAAAATTAATTACAAAACTAAAAACTAAAAAAAACTAAAAATTAAAAGAAAGTAGAGAGAGAAACTCTCTCTTTACATCAAAAAGATGAGAGAGAGTGGTACATCTAAAACTGAAATCTCGAGCTCAATTTATAGGCGCGGATAGGCATCGGGCGTCGCGACGCTGATGCATTTGGCGTCGCTACGCCATCTTCTGTCGACGTGGCACGCTCTGGTTCCTCGGTTGCAGATTCTAGATAAGATGATAAGGTCACACGTGGCGAGGTGGTTGAGGCTCAATTATTGTGACACGTGGCGGCTTCTGATTGGTCGGCTAGATTCTTATCCGCCACATGTCAGATATGGATTAGATAGCCAATAATTGATGTTCACTGGCGCGCTGATGTGGCGGTGATGTGGCGGTGACGTGGCGACACGTGGGAAATGGACTGTTGGTACCATAGAATTGCGACACATGGCACTTCCTGATTGGTTGATGATGATGTGGCGGTGAGATGGCATGTTGACTCGGTCAACCTGGTGATGTGGCTGACGACGTGGCAATGACGTGGAGTGACAAGTGGCCACACATGGCGATGGTGACTGTCGGCACCGTAGGATGCTGACACGTGGCACAACGCATGTTAGCAGATCGGCTGTGATGGTGACACGTGGCACGGCACATTTTAGTAAAGTCAAACTTTTCTCAGATTCTGATTTGTGGACCCGGCGCACGTTAGCACTGTTCGGCGCACTCTAGGCATCGCGACGCTTAAGGTCTTGGCGTCGCGATGCGGAAAATTACCAAAATGCCTTTTTCGTCCAATTTTCACTGTTTTGGCCCAAATCACCTCCAGAATGTCCTGAAACTTTATTTATCTACAAAATAACACAAAACACATCAAAATATTCACAAAACTCAAGAAACGATACAAAATATTAGGTTAAATGAGTGGGAAATAGTGATAGATTTACCACTCATCACACCCTCAAACCTAAAATTTTGCTAGTCCTCGAGCAAAACTTAAAATAAAATAACATAATAAAATTTAACTAAGCCACTTTCGTAGGGATCACGGTCGCATTTAGTGTAAGCAACAAGCCTTTAAACCTCTAGGTGTCCCTAGTGGACGAGTTGTAGTCTCGTGAGGGTTTACAGCAATGATACCCACAAATATTTAACCAAAGTAAAAAGGTTGTGAAACTAATGCACACAAAAGCAAAAAGACAAGCGAAAAGATAATAAAGAAGTTAGTGACTAATCAGGTGAAACTTCTACTCCAAGTTACTAGTTGTTTTGTTTCTTTCTAAATTACTGAATAAGTAAATTCTCCGATTATATTTACCATTCTTCATATACACAACCAAGAAAATATTAATCAATTCATTTTTTCCCACAATAGTCACAAGTGTAGTTGATAAGAGAGTAATATTTTTGTCCTAAAGTTTTACCAGAATTCACACATTTTTGTAGAAATGGAATAATTTTGTTTTGATTTTCTCTGATTTTTTCTTTGATTTTTTTCACTATTTTTTATTTATATACAATATCTTCAATCTATGTAGCGAGTGTTGGGTCGGTGGCTCCCAAACCAGTTGGCTATAGGGCACCAGGTGTTAAGACACCCCTACGAACTTAATTACTCAGACTTCAGATATATATATTTTTGCAGCATCTTTGATCCATACTACCACCAAACTGATCATCTCTATTTCTTGATAGCGGGCTTCATACGGAAGCAACTTCTTACTGAGGTAGTACACTACATGTTCCACCCCTATCTCATCTGTTTGTACCATCATCGCCCCCAGCGCTTCGGGTTCTATGGCTAAATATAGCACTAAGGGTTTGCCCGGTCTTGGAGGTTTCAGGACGGGAGGTTTCACTAGGTATTCTTTGATCTTGTCAAAAGCTTTTTTGCATTATCCGTCCACTTCACCGGCTGGTCTTTCCTCAACAGTTTGAAGATGGGCTCGCAAACTAACTTCAGCTTGGCGATGAATCGACTGATGTACTGGATTTTCCCGAGGAAGGCACTAACTTCTTTCTTCGTCTTCGGCGTGGGAATTTTAGTAATTGCTTTGATCTTTTCAGGGTCTACTTTTATCCCTCTCATTCCTACAGTATGTCCTAGTAGCTTTCCTAATGTTACCCCGAACACACACTTCTTGGGATTTAGTCACAGGTCGTACTTGTCGACTCTCTGAATGAACTTCTCGAGCGCTTCATTATGTCCGCTTCTCGTCTCTGACTTCACCATCATATCGTCCACGTATGCCTCGATCTCCTTATGCATCAAGTCATGGAATAACGTGGTGGCCATCCGTTGATAAGTGGCTCCCGCTTGAGCCCAAACGCCATCACTTTGTAACAATACGTGCCCCACTCAGTGACAAAAGCAGTCTTATGCTTGTCTTCTTCAGCCATAAGGACCTGATTATATCCTGAGAACCCATTCGCGAATGAGTACATGACGGATAGAGCCGCGTTATCAACCAGTACGTCAATATGGGGTAAATGAAAATCATCCTTTGGGCAAGATTTGTTAAGGTCTCTATAGTCCACACACATTCTGACCTTCCCATCCTTCTTCGGCACTGGCACGATGTTCTCTAACCACTCGGAGTATTTCACTACTTCTAGAAATCCCACATCTATCTGTTTCTTTACTTCTTCTCTAACCTTTTCGGCCCATTCAGGTCTCATCCTTCAGAGCTTATGCTTTACCGGTCTCATGTTCTTATAAGTTGGTATTGCGTGCTGGGTGATACTTCTATCTACATTGGGCATGTCCTCGTAGGACCAAGCGAATACCTTAGCGTATTTGATTAACATTCCCTCTAATTCTTTCCGCTCCTCAGAGGTAACCTCACTCGCAATTAGAATTTCCTTGGGGCCTTCAGGCGTACCAAGATTAAATGCGTTTGTTTTGGTTGAGTTAATGTCAAATATGCTCAAGTCATGCAAGTTAAATGGAAGAGACTCAGGCAAATAAGTGAAATGAATGTCTTTATTATTAGGGAATGCGGGAGTACTATCAAATAAATCAGGGAAATAAACATCTTCGTCATCCGCGGCTTTGCCTTCCTCGGTCTTTTTGGTCTCCTTGAGCGTCAGACTCTCTAGCTGCATCAGCTCATCTTCCCAGTTGCCTTCCTCCTTTACAACTTCTTCTGCCCACGGCTCCTTACCCATCACATCCTGGAAGATCTCAAATCCTGGTACCATGATCCCGTTGACTTTCACTGGTTCAGGCTCTCCTTGATACCCCATAGCTTTCACGAAGTATTCTGTCAGGTTCAACCCTTTCTTCTTAGTCTTCGGCTTATCCTCATCGGATTTGTATCCCAATCCTCTCTTAGTGGTCTACCCCTTAAAGTCTGGCAGCAGTCCTCCAACACTCGATCATGTGCCTGGCTCAAACTTCATCTTTTCCATGATCATAGCCACCTTAGGATCCACCCACTCCTCAAAGCTTGCCGCCACTTGGAACCTCGTGAAAGGATTGTTGGACAATTATGACCCATAATGTCACTATTTGTACAGATCATGGTGTTGTTGTACAAATTAACTATGTGACAAAGAAGATTGCACTCTTATCATTTGTGATTAGATCACCTAGATATATAAATGATGAGAGGTCCCTATGATTTTTTCCTGGACGTATAATGATATGAGACAGTATCAGTCCACGTCGGATAAATCATTAAATATCCCTAGTCAGAGTATTATCGAGATTGGATATCGATAATACGTAAAAGACTAGTATTACACTTGTGCGCGTTGTGAGGGCACAACGACATAGTTCTCATATTTTGGGTATGATACTCATGCAAGTGTAATAGGAGGTTGTGTGTTTTACCGATGGTATGGGAAACAGCTTCGCTCTAGATAGACCCCCCGCGGAATCCCATTGGTAGTATGACTATGTGTCTATGGGAGTCTGCAATCAGGGTAGATGTATTTCGTCTTAACCTGAGACTTGCACCGCTAATACATACGACAATCAATATACTTTAGTTGAGGTCGTCCAGGGCTTTAACCGGTTCTGTGTACGCCGATACTGGGTATATTGGGAATCGTAGTGTGTTGGGTGTGATGTCAAGACGGAAGTGTCACTCCAGTCATATGGAGATGATGGTCACGTTGGATACGGAACTTGTTCTCTTAAATGCTCGAGCTATCGGGATATTATGACAAGGTCATGAATATCCGATTATAGAGACTAGTTACCAGACATCCGATATGTGCTTCGTATGGGGCATACACAATTCCAGCCCCAGGCCTAGCACGTGAACATCCGATACTGGACGGAAATACGCAATACTTTGGTATACTACGCTTGAAATAGATCACATATTCCTATAAGGATATTTCTGGAGAATTGGGTAGACATGGCGCTTTGCTAGAAGCCAACCTTGTCTTTTAAATCGGTATAAACGTAGTACGAGGTACTTACGTGTTCGGATAGTCCGAAGACCGTATTTACTACCAACATATTCGGGGATCTCATGGGTCGCTTCACAAAGATTCACCGATGATATATGACTCGCACTTTATTAATCTGGGATTAATTAGAAGAGAGAGAAAATTAATCTGGGATTAATTACGAAGATATTTTATCTGGGATAAAATATTAATTAAAGATAGAGAACGATTAATTTGGAATTAATCGATAAAATAATATATTCGATATATTATACGAAATTGGATTTCGATGCGGAATTGAAATTAGATTTTAATTCGGGCGAACGAATTAATTTAGAATTCAATCGTTAGCGACGTGAAAAGTGATTTCGCTAGGCGTAATCATTTTATTACGTCGCGACGGAAAATTGATTAATTTGGAATTAGTGAACCCGAGCCCGTGGGATTATTTGCGAGCGCATTCGGATTTGGAATTCGAGTGCGGCACGCAAGTCAAATCAAGCGTCAAATCACTAGTCACATCAAGCGTCAAATCAATGTCACTTTGAGTGATGTGACAAGTTGTCACTTGATTTGAGTGATTGATGTAGTAGTTGAAAAGCAACTTTTACTTTTTTGCTTTTTGACTTTAGCATTTAAGGAAAAGTAAAATATATGGTAAATGGTTTTAATTTGGAAAATATAAAAACCTATTACTTTTATTTTCTTCTTACCTTTTCTCTCTCTCTCCCAATCGGTTTCAATGAAACCCTTTTTCCCTCCTCTTTCTTCATCTCCCTCTCACGCTTAGAGCCGAATTTCTTCTCAAAATTCTGGTTAGACCGAAAATGAAGAAGAAGGAGAAGTGCTAGCACACCTTGGGTTATATTATGAAACCGAGCAGTCCCTACTATTCATGGAGGCCAAACCGAGCTTCAACAACGAGGAAAATGCATCTTGTTCTTCGTAGCATCAAAACCCATCAATGTGAGTATGTATTCCGCCTTACTCCTTTGTGTATTCATGCGAATTTCTTGCTTGATTTCATGATCTTGGGACCTAATTAGAAACCAACAATGGTATCTATGAGCTTTGATCAAGCATGAAAAAGTTAGGGTTGAAATTGGGTAAAATCAATTGAAGCATGATTTGGTTGAATTGATTGATTAAGTATGCTTGTATATTGATTAATTGAATTTGTGTATGTTCAATTTCATGAAATTGGATTGGATCCATTTTCCCCAAAATTTTGGGCATTGCCGAAATTGAAGAACCATAATTTCTTGGTGATTTTTGTTTGTTTGATCATTGGATGACTTAAAACAAGTGGGTAATGTTTTTTTGAAGTTCAATTGGATTGAATTTTGATTTGGAACAATTTTTACCTTTTAAAGTAGGCTTGGCCGAATTCTTTGATTTTGAAATTCATGGAGTTTTTGATTTTAATCATTGGATGAGTTGAATTGATTGGGAAATGATGATTGTGGATTCAATTGGATTGAAACCGAATCGGAATGCAAAAAACCCCCTAATTGCCGAGAATAAAGTAGCATGTATTGGGTTTGATTTTGATGAAATTGTGTTGGACACTATTTGATATTAAAGTGCATGGTTAATTATGTTAATGATGTTTTAGAAATGTTAATTGGTTAATTAATTGTGTATTACACTTAGGTTAATTAATTATGGAATTTGGAATTTTTATAAATTATTTAATTTGGGCTTATTTGGAAATTGGTCCTTAATAGGTTGTAATTGGGCTTTTGGGCTTGGTTGTACCAAGTTAGGTTTAGGCCAATTTGGTTGGATCCAATTGGGCCCAAAACCGCAATCCAAAAAGTCTAATTATGACTTAATGGACCTTAATTATTTAATGGGCCTAATGGCCAAAATTAATTTCTGGGCCTATGGGGTAAATCCCAGATTTGGACTTTGGTTATCGGTTTGACCCGAGTTGATCAAAAGTCCACGCCTTATAAAAATTAATTAAAAGCCCATTAGACTTTAATTAAATAAACCTTAGATGTTAATCGGGCTTAGAGACCCGTTGCGATTAAATTTGGAATTTAAGTCGTAAAGGTTCATTAATAAAGTGTAATATTAAATTTGGAATTAAATATTGAATTAGTATTAAATACATATTGAATTGGATTTAATTTTGTAGTTTAATTTAATTCAAGAATTTTGCACTTTGAGTACTTATTCGGAGAACGAGTTTGACTCGCGCAAAAATCAAATCGTTGTTTGAACATTGGATGATCACAAATTATCAGATTAATTAATTGGATTAGATTTATTGATAACATGCTTGTATGAATACATGGTTGCGATGCATGAATAATGTATATCGGATGGATATTAGTCGGGTGGGGCAATTTTGGAAAATGTGTAATAAATTTGATTTATTAATTGGACCTGCGTGTCCAGCCTTATCACCTCTATTCTTATTTGTATTTTCTCTTCTCACATATTCCCCTCAATGTAAATGAGGTTTCTTTAGAAGTGTAGTGTAACGGGTAGAAGTAATACAAGTGCTTTAGCGGGAGAGAGAAAGAGAGAGATTTGATCTAGGATCAATGTAAAGTATCCATCCGTATATCATTATTATTTTATTCATATGCGCTTTATTATGTGTTTAGAATGCATGTTTAAGGGTGTATGATGATGAGACCTTAACAAAGATAATAAATTGGTTGCCAATTTGCACGCGAAAAACCCTCGCTCAATATTAAGCGTATTTCCTTCCATTGAGTGATTCTTACTAAAGATCCTAGACGGCATTGGTTTGTTGGCCAAAGTCAAGGCCTTTGTCTGTCAAAGATGTGTTTGAATCACGAAGGCTTTGTTTCATATCGGTGTCTTGTCCAAGTTGTGGTTTGTTGGCCAAAGTCAATACCACGTCTTGTCCATCGACATTGATTACGAAGCTTTCCATGGTCAATGGGTCGCGCTTGACTAGGATCACTATGTTTGTTGTGCCAAAGCCAAAGCTTAGTTGATTCAGAGGAAAAAGGTTAGTTATACATTGGATGTATTGGCATATATAAGATATATGTTTTGGATTTGGATATCCCCCTACCGGATCTGGGAATTGGATTGGATCCAATTGATCTTAGAGATCTACCTAGTTAATTATCATACAATTTTTGGCCAAAGTCAAGATTGTGTGATATTTAACGGGATCCTAGCCCACTAGGAAACGCGGTTTCCCGAGAGTACTCGACAGAGGGTTAGAGGCTGCCGAAAAATAGTGGGAGGCGAAAATTGAATTTGCAATATACTCGTTCAATTACTCGCCATACGCGCTCATTCAAATTATTTCGTCGTTAGATTAAATGTTAGTTGGACTAATATTAAATTGTTGTTTTAATTAACAGTTGGACTGTATTATAGTTGATTATATATTGGATTATATTAATCAATATATTTGAATTATTAATTTCTGTTTACAGTTGATTTTATAATTAGATTATAGTAATCAATGTAATTGAGGTTAATTAATTTAGATATATTTGATTATATAGTTGGACTATTATAATTATAATAAATAGTACCACAAATCGTTGATTAAATAGTTGGACCTTAGAATCAAGATGAAAATGAAAGATTAGTGTTTAAAACATAATCCTGGGTGAAAATGTATTTAAACGACTTTAATTTTATAATTGGGAATAATTTCAAGATAGTCTTGAAAAATAATAAGTTATTTTATTTGATAAAATAAAATATTATGCCTAAAGCTCGCGGAGTTAAGCAAATAAGTGGAACATGATATTTGGAATATTCATGTAATGATAACTTTAGTGTTTAATCCACTATACTTGTCATATAGACTCCTTAATTTCTTTATCAGAACTAAGGATTAGATTCTTAAAGTATGATATTGAAATTGAAGGATATTCAAAGATTAGATCTTAGAAGTACTTTTAAAATTGCAATAAATAATTTTTGGAGAATTATGACTATTCTAGGAGACAAAGTTAAAGTTTGCAATTAGGCAAGTAGTGCAAGGCACACCTTACTTCAATATTCTAGAAACCCGAGGCTTGGCAAAAGGCTACCGGAATATTGAAAATGGCAAAGGCAAAATCATTATTATCTTCTAGGAAGATAAAAGGGCATATCTCAAGAAGGAATTGAAGACGAGCAAGGCTCTGACTTCAAAAATGATTGTCATAATTATGTTCACTACTAGTAATAAAATTAGAATTTAGATACTTAGTGTGGTACATAAAATATATGAATTGATGTTCAGAATCTATTTGAAAGGGATACTGACTTCGATTGAGATTTCTCTACGAATTGGAAACGGGACGAAAGTCGTTGTTTTAACCGTAGATACCTAAGTTTAGGAACTACCCTCGGGTATGTACCTAAATTTGGAAACTGTTATAATGTAACTAGTTTGACTAGAAACATTATCTCTATATCGCGTATAACCCGCTGCGGTGTACCTTTATATTCTAGAACACTAAAGTGTTTTTATTATATAAAGATGATATTGAGATAAACACATTAGATGTGAATAACAGAATTTATATTTTGACTATAAATAATATCTCAAATTTATAACATGACAAATAAATAGCTCAAACTTATTTGATCAGTTAAGAAACTTAAATGTGGCATAGTTGTCAGGGACACTATTAAACAAGAATCGTATATCCGCATTTTTGAAGAGCGGGTACCAGGACTAATTTGATTTCAATCAAATAAAGTCTACGAATCTAGTTTATTGGGCAAAGTGCCTAAAACACATTTACTTGGTAAAAGTGTAAATGCCACCGAACTGTTAGCCCTACTTCATAGTGAAGCAAGTGGGCCCATGTCTAGCTAGGCTAGATATGGATATGAATATTTTATGACCTATACGGATGTGGCATCGCGTAATGTTTATGTGTTTCTTTTGAAGAACACAAATCAGAAACTTTCAAGTTTCTACACGAAATAGACAAACAGATTGGCTAAAGTATGAAACCGTCACGGCAAGACCGTAATGGAAAATACTTAAGCAATAAGTTTCTATATACTTGAAAGAGTATAGTATTCTTTCAAATAGGACTCCTCCCGGAACACGTCAGTTTGACGGTGTGTCCGAACAGGATTAACCGAATTTTGTTAGACATAATAAGGTTAATCACGAGTCGCTCTGAGCTACCATTTCCTTCAACGGATACGCTTAAAAGTGCAAGAACTTATTTTGAATAAGGTTCCATAAATATATGTTTGACATAACATATTAGATATGAACGGGAAAGAAACAAGGTTTCTCATTCCTGTAGATTTGGGTATACTATGCATACGTTTGGATGATACCAAACAAGAACCCAAATTAGATAAGTGCTAAATGTAAGTTATCCTAGGGATACCATAAGTATTGTACTTATACATCTCACAAGAGAACAATTAGATTGTTGCTCACCATGCGGTTTTCCTAAGAGGAATACCGAAATGCAGTGGTAAGTGGGAGGATAGTAAAACTCGATGAAAATCGGAGTAATACTATTTAAAGGCACCGAATCTTAATGGAACTTAAATAGTTCATCGAGGATGAAACTATACCATTAATCTTCGAATACACAAGAACCACGTAGGTCGGAGAGAATCAGAAAACAACCTGGGGTATGGGTTTCTGATCTCACCTCATAAAGATGTCTATCTTTTGAGGAATACAAACTGACTACGTATGAGGAAGTGATACAAGGTATCGACTCCCTATTATGGCAAAGTGCCATATAATCCGAAATGGATTCCATGTATATCAACCAGTTTGGATACTAGTTGATGTACCACAAGGCATTGTGCCTATTGGTACTATATAAGTCTTCAAGGAAGACATACATGGATGGCAACATAACAACGTATAAAGCAAGGTTTTTAACGGAAAGGTATCGTTATCAACATTGTGTTGATTACGATTCAACCTTTTACATGTCACCACGGTAAATCCATTTGGATAATGCTTGCTAATGCTGCATGTTTCATTTATGAAATATAACAGCTTTACGGGAAAATCGCTTTCCTAAAAAAGAAACCTTTTGGAGGATGTTTACAACATCCTGTCGGTTTTGACGTAACTAGCAAACAAGGTTTGCGGGTTATTCGATCCATGTTTGAATTGAAGCAAGCATTAGGTTCTTGGAATTATGGTTTTGATGTAATCATAATGATCTATGATTTAATTCAAAACGAAATGATTCTTGTGTATATAAGAGGGTTAGTGGGAGCGCACTGACAGTGGCTGTCATATATAAAATAATGATAATATGTCATTTCTTTGAAATGATATTCCCATAAAATAACTATCGGTGAAAGCTTGGCTTTCGATAATACTCTCTGAGAAATCGTACATTGACAAATGTACGCGACCTGGTGTCTCATACGCTTTGAGCATATGGATTCACAAACAGGCCAATCCGAGTGAAAGTCACTGGATTGATGTTATGAACATCCGTTAGTATCTTAGAGAACTAAGGATGTTGTCTTAGTCTATGGAGAATGAGAACTTGAAGTGACTGGGGTCACTGTAGCGAGTTTCCTATAACCGATAAAGACACTAAAGTCGTAACGGTACTATACAGTTAGAATAACGGTACAGTGAGCTGGAAATCTTCCTAGCAAGATACTGTTACCGAATTAACAACAGATGCAGGTTAATTGCAGTAGCTGAAGCAGCAATAGAAGCCATCTAGGTCAGTAACAAATCTAATTAGATTAGATATGGTTCTATTAGCAGCTGAGCTAGGCGTCAGCACAGGCTAAAGAATTAATGGTCTCATCAACGATCCATATACATACTTCGACATATTCATCTGATCCGTTCAGATCATACATCATGGCGATGTGATGATCGAATAAATCACATCAGACGATAATCATGAAAATCCGCTGACGAAAGCTTCTCAGCAGCAAGCCACCAACAACGCATAGTTCGGGTGTCAAAGACTCGAGTGACTGGCCATAGGCCAAGTGGGAGATTGTTGGACAATTATGACCCATAGCGTCACTATTTGTACAAATCATGGTGTTGTTGTACAAATTAACCATGTGACAATGGAGATTGCACTCCTATCATTTGTGATTAGATCACCTAGATATATAAATGATGAGAGGTCCCTATGATTTGTTCCTGGACGGAGAATGATATGAGACAGTATCAGTCCACATAGGATAAATCATTAAATATCCCTAGTCATAGTATTATCGAGATTGGACATCGATAAATACGTAAAAGACTAGTATTACACTTGTGCGCGTTTGTGAGGGCACAACAACATAGTTCCCATATATTTGGGTATAGGATACTCATGCAAGTGTAATAGGAGGTTGTGTTTTACCGATGGTACGGGAAACAGTTTCGCTTGGATAGACCCCCCGCGGAATCCCATTGGTAGTATGACTATGTGTCTATGGGAGTCTGCAACCAGGGTAGGTGTATTTGGTCTTAACCTGAGACTTGCACCGCTAATACATACGACAATCAATATACTTTAGTTGAGGTCGTCCAGGGCTTTAACCGGTTCTGTGTACGCCGATACTGGGTATATTGGGAATCGTAGTGTGTTGGGTGTGATATCAAGACGGAAGTGTCACTCTAGTCATATGGAGATGATGGTCACGTTGGATACGGAACTTCTTCTCTTAAATGCTCGAGCTATCGGGATATTATGACAAGGTCATGAATATCCGATTATAGAGACTAGTTACCAGACATCTGATATGTGCTTCGTACGGGGCAGACACAATTCCAGCCCCAGGCCTAGCACGTGAACATCCGATACTGGACAGAAATACGCAATACTTCGGTATACTACGCTTGATATAGATCACATATTCCTATAAGGATATTTCTGGAGAATTGGGTAGGCATGGCGCTTTGCTAGAAGCCAACCTTGTCTTGTAAATCGGTATAAACCTAGTACGAGTTACTTACGTTTTCGAATAGTCCGACGACAGTATTTACTACCAACATATTCGGGGATCTCATGGGTCGCTTCCCAAAGATTTACCGATGAGGTATGACTCGAACTTTATTAATTTGAGATTAATTAGAAGATAGAGAAAATTAATTTGGGATTAATTATGGAGATATTTTATATGGGATAAAATATTAATTAAAGAGAGAGAACGATTAATTTGGAATTAATCGATAAAATAATATATTTGATATATTATAGGAAATTGGATTTCGACGCGGAATTGAAATTAGATTTTAATTCGGGCGAACGAATTAATTTAGAATTAATTCGTTAGCGACGTGAATAGTGATTTCGCTAGGCGTAATCATTTTATTATGTCGCGATGGAAAATTCATTAATTTGGAATTAGCGAACCCAAGCCCGGGATTATTTGCGAGCGCATTCGCATTTCAAATTTGAGTGCGGCACGCAAGTCAATCAAGCGTCAAATCGCTAGTCACATCAAACGTCAGATCAATGTCACTTTGAGTGATGTGACAAGTTGTCACTTGATTTGAGTGATTGATGTAGTAGTTGAAAAACAACTTTTTCTTATTTGCTTTTTTACTTTAGCATTTAAGGAAAAGTAAAATATATGGTAAATGGTTTTAATTTTGGAAAATATAAAAACCTATTACTTTTATTTTCTTTTTACCTTTTTCTCTCTCTCCCAATCGGTTTCAATGAAACCCTTTTTCCCTCCTCTTTCTCTCCTCTCCCTCTCACACTTGGATCCGAATTTCTTCTCAAATTTCTGGTTAGACCGAAAATGAAGAAGAAGAGAAGTGCTAGCACACCTTGGGTTATATTATGGTGATAGGGAAACTAACACATGAGCATGGAACCATTTTGGAGCTTGAAGCTTGAAGCTTCAATGGAGGTCTTCAATGGCCGTTTTTGGAGGAGCCATCACAGCCTAAAATCGAGCAGTCCCTGCTGTTCTTGGAGGCCAAACCGAGTTTCAACAAGGAGGAAAACGCATCTTGTTCTTCGTAGCATCAAACCCATCAATGTGAGTATGTATTCCGCCTTACTCCTTTGTGTATTCATGCGAATTTCTTGCTTGATTTCATGATCTTGGGACCTAATTAGAAACCAACAAGGATGTATCTCCAAAGCGGCCACAACATTGTCTACCTCAGCTCTGATAGTGATGATCTCACCTCCATACAAAAAATTGATGACCTGGTGCAAAGTGGAGGGCATGCCCCTAAGCTTGTGAAACCATGGCCTCCCCAATAGCATACATTGAGTACAGAGAAGTAATTGCAGAACATGATCAAGAAATCTATGTTAGTTTGACCCATTGATCCCATTCTTTGAAACAAAATTATTGAGTTGGCTTACTTAAGGATCAAGATGTAAAAGAACCTTGGCACACACTTTTGAGTCTGGTTCAGATCATTTATCCAAACGGTTGGATTTGAGTTGCATCGAGTACTTTGAAGGCTCTCTGGTTTCGACACTGAGCATCCTTTGAGATAATATGTACAAATGTTGGGATTATCTCATAAAAATGAGTAATATTGTATGACAGTACGAAACACCACATCAAATGATCTACTTTGGCCGAGTGCAAGCAACGAAGGACAAAAATATAAACCAAGCCTGGGGGCGACCGGTCTACCCCTTCTCATGCAATAACAATTTGGGAATGAACCATCACATCAGCAATACCTCGGGAATGAGGATTAGTAAGCTGGGAATGGCGCTCTGGGAATGGAGCACTGTTCAGGAATGAACCATCACATCAGCGACACCTCAGGAATGAGGTTTAGCAAGCCAGGAATGGCGCTTTGGGAATAGAGCATGGTTCAGGAATGAACCATCACATCAGTGACACCTCAGGAATGAGGATTAGCAAGCCGGGAATGGCGCTCAGGGAATAAAGTATGGTTCGGGAATGAACCATCACATCAGCGACACATCGGGAATAAGGATTAGTAAGCTGGGAATAATGCTCTGGGAATTTTGAACGGCTCAGGAATGAACCATCACATCAGCGACACCTCGGGAATGAGGATTAAAAAGCCGGGAATGGCGCTCCGAGAATAGAGCATGGTTAGGAATGAACCATCACATCAGAGACACCTCGGGAATGAGGATTAGCAAGTCGGGAATGGCACTCCGGGAATGGAGCACGGTTCGGGAATGAACCATCACATCAGCGACACCTCAGGAATGAGGATTAGTAAGCCGAGAATGGCACTCCGAGAATGGAACACGGTTCAGGAATGAACCATCACATCAGCGACACCTCAGGAATGAGGATTAACAAGCCGGGAATGGCGCTCCTGGAATGGAGCATGGTTCGGGAATGGACCAGGGGTCGAAGCACCTCACCACCACATCAACATAGTTTGAAGCATCTCATCCAGAACAACAGGTAAGTCAGGCAACAGCCAGCAAGCCAGGTAAGTAAAAACAATGCATGACTTTGATAGGATTGTCATTGTCACACACTGCACAAGCTCATCAAAGTGGGGGCGACTGTAGACACTTGTATTTTTGCATGAAAGCCCGATGATGAGCCTCGTTTGGAGGGACTACCTGATAAGTTGCGCAAGTTGCGGGAAACAAACGTCGGAAGGGAAAATTCAAAAATAAGTACATCCTCAGATTTAAATCGTTTGTTTAGCATCATGTTCGCTCGATTAATCCCATTTTTAACTACTGGCCTCGGCCGAAAACCCCCACATCCCACACCAAGTCACATGCCCAAGCCCATACACAACCAACCCACACGCCCAAGCCCACCAAAGAACCAACCCACACGCCCAAGGCCCACCAAATCTCATCCAAAATATTCAAAACACATTAAACACATGTCTAAATCAAATCAAATCCCATTCCTAAATTAAATAAATCAATTTCCTAATTACCAAGTGTTGATGGTGTTTGTTTTCAGGACCTATGTTATTTAAAGAGTACGGCAGGGGTAAAAAGGGTAATTCCCTTCTTGGGCGAGATCATTAAGCCGACCCACGCCACTATACAGTAAGAGAGACCGAGCACTTGATGATAGTGACCGACCACCTGAGATCGGATGACCGGGCATTATCAGATCGACAACAACATTCTCAGCTCAAAGGACCATCAATGACCGACCTCATGAAGACCGAGCACATGGTAAGGCGTGCTCTGGAATATGACACCCTATTCTTGCGGATAAGATGACAAGTTATCCTACTTTCATAGGGAAAACTGGTGAGTCAGAGTCCTAGTAGGATAAAGAAAGTAAAAGTAGTTTTGATTAGGAATCCTCATGGGAAAAGGAAAGTATTTCAACTAGGAAATTTTTGTAGGAGAAGGAATATGATTTCTTCACTATTATAAATAGAAGGGGGGAGGGTGGAGTAGAGTATCAAATTCATTACCATCAAACTTGTAAAAAAAAAGTTGAAAGTGGAGAGCATTGGAGATCAAGATCAGAATCATCAAGCTCTGACTTGTAAAACACAAAAAAGATCTGAGAAGTGTATTTGAGTAATAAAAGTGCCATCTTGTTTGTGTCCGTGGACGTAGGTCGGATCCAAATCCACCGAACCACGTTAAATCTCTTTGTCGATTGGTGTGTTTATCTGTCTCTCGCTAAATTTGCTTTTGGTCTTCCATAACCATACAAATTCACTATTGAAGGAGGATTACCTCGGAAGTGATATTCCTATATTACCCCGAGACCAAAATCCACCGTCAACAGTTGGCGCCGTCTGTGGGGATTCAACAAAAAGGAACTCGCGTAGTAAGACAATGGCGGAAGGCGGAAACCACCAATCTTCAGGGAGCTCGGCTACGGATTGGATGGAGAAGATCGAGGAGAACCTGAGGAAGGAAATGGAGGAAAACCAAATTCTGCTAAAAACCATAGTAGACCGGTTAGAAAAGGTAGAAGGAGTGCACAGTGGAAAATTCGAGACCGGGACTAGCCGACGAAGGAACGAAATAGCAGAAGGAAAAAGAATTGCTGATACAAGTGAGGACGACAGACCCTGGAGGAGGGGTCCCTACATGGTAAGATCTGTGGTGGTGTAGAAAGATTCCCAGACCGAGGACATGTGGGAGGAAGAGGATGACAAATCATCACCAGACTCCTCCTATGATGGCCCTCACAACACCCGGAGAAGAGGGAAAGAATATGACGAAAAAGTACGGGAAGATACTGAGCCCGAGAAGCACCACTCCCAAGATAACAGAAAGAAAGGAAACCACAAAAGGTGGCATGGAACCAAAGACAGCAACATGAAATCTTGGTTACGGGAGGAGCTGGCCAAATGGGGAGTATGCCCCAATACAGACAGAGGGGATGCCCAGGACGGCAAAGATGAGTCCCCCCTCATAGAAGAATAAGGTCAGAGAAATTCCCAAAAAGATTAAGCATGCCAACCATGGCACCATACAAGGGCCATACCGATCCCAAAACCCACATCGAAGGCTTCGTCATATTAATGGAGGTACATGGGGTAATTGGGGACGCCATTTGCAAAGTGTTCCCCTTAACTCTAGCCGGACCGGCCATTCTATGGTATAGAAGCCTAGCCCCAAGAAGCATCAGCAGCTTCGCACAACTCAGAAAGTCATTCATACGACACTTCAAGGGGGCTTGCGTCCCCATAAAGACAGTTGGAGAACTAAGACTTATGAAACAAAGAGACGATGAACCTTTGAAGATATTATTGAAAGATACCATAATATGGTACTCAAAGTCGGAGGATATGAATCCCCCGAGGCCCTGGAAAACTTGAAGGGAGCCTTGAAAGTCGGGAAGCTATGGACCCACCTAAGGATCCAGTGTTGGAAAAATAACCAAGCCCCAAGATCAACAAGAACAAGCAAAATATATAAATACATGAATGAATAAATTGAAGTATGGCGGAATCATACTCACAATACTTGAAAATGGATGCTTAGATGATGCGAAAACTCCTCCCTTGTGCAGTGAAGCTCTCGGCCAAGAAGAAAAGAGGGACTCCAAGTCGAGTTTGATCCTTCCAAGCTCAAGGATTAGCTTCCCATATCACCTATGTATGATCCCTTGAAGGTGCTAGCCTTTGTTGTGATTTTGAATGCACAACTTCTTCAAATCTTGCCACAAAAATTGAAGAAAGGAGAGCCAAAAACTGCTTGCAAGTTTCGGCAATGTGAGAGAGAAAAGTTGAATGATTTTTGTTACAAAAAAATCAATTTATATTTATGCCATAATATTTATTAAATTAAAAATAAACTTATGACACAAATCATGCAATGGCTTAGAGTGTTAAACACTCAATTTCCATGCAAAACCATTGAGTGCATTGTACACTATCTCCATGCAATGCATTAGAATTAAATAATGCATAATATGACATGTGTCATGTGGGCCCCACACCGTTTCAAATGAAAGTGGGCCCACGTGCACTCACGCGTTCGGGTTCGATATTTCCGAAATACCGCGAACTTACGTCGCGACGTTAATTAAATCGAATTTAAATAATAATTGCGCCTAGCGAAATTATTATTTACGTCTCTAACGAATTAATTCTAAATTAACTCGTTTGCCCGAATTAAAATCTAATTTTATTTCGCGTCGAAATCGAATTTCGATTATTATATCGAATATAATAATTTTACGATTAATTCCAAATTAATCGTTCTCTCTCTATGTATAGTACTTTATCCAAGATAAAGTCTCTCCGTAATTAATCCAAGATTAATCGAGTTGAATCATACGTCATTGGTGAATCTTCGGGAAGCGACCCAAGAGATCTCTGGATATGTTGGCAGTAAATACGGCCGTCAGATTATCTGAATACGTACGTACCAAGTACTACGTTTTTACCGATTACAAGACAAGGTTAGCCTCTAGCAAAACGCCATGCCTACCCAATTCTCCAGAAATATTCTTATTGGAATATAAGATCTATAACAGGCGTAGTATACCGTAGTATAGTGTATATCGAACCAGTATCGGATGATCACATGTAAGGCCTGGGGCTGGAGATGTGTCTGCCCCGTACGATACACATATCGGACATCAAGCACCAGTCTCTTTGAATCGGATAATCCTGACCTAGTCATATTATCCCGATGGTTGCAACCATTATAGAGTACTAGTTCTGTATCCCTCGTGATCATCTTCTCCATATGTCTGAAGTGATACTTCCATCTTGACATCACACCCAATACACTACGATTCTCGATAAATCCAGAAGAGGTGTACACAGAACCCGTTAAAGCCCTGGACCACCAAAACTAAAGTTTACCGATTGTCGTAAGTACTAGCGATGCAAGTCTCAGGTTAAGATCATATGCACCTACCCTGAAGCGGACTCCCATAGACACGCAGACATACTACCAATGGGATTCCGCGGGGTCTATCCAGAGCGAAGCTGTTTTCCGTACCATCGGTAAAACACAATCTCCTACCGCACTTGCATAAGTATCCTATACTTAAATATATGAGAACTATGCCGTTGTGCCCTCACAACATGCCAAAGTGCAGTACTAGTCTATTCCGCATTATCGATGTCCAATCTCGATAATACTACGACTAGGGATATTTAATGATTAAACCTTTATGGATTGATACCGTCTCATATCATCACAATTCGGAACTAATCATAGGGACTCTTACCATTTATATCAAAGTAAATAAATTACAAAACGGTAAAAGGCAATTTCATTACTACATAGTTAATTTTGTACAATAATACAATATCATTTACAAAATAGTGACGCTATGGGTCATAACTGTCTAACATCCAGGACACCCCGGACTACGCAACCGCCCTAGAGGTGGCCCGAAAAATCGTTCTATTAGAAAACGAGGAGAAAATATCCCGAAGAGGGAACAGCATCAGATAAAGGACCACAACGTAAGGGGACATGCCACGAATGGGTGCAGAGACCTGCGGGAGCATGTGGAAGACTTGGTGAAAGAAGGCTATCTCAGTGTGTACATAGACCATTCGGTTTTTGAGGTCGACCAAGTTGATAGCGGAAGTCATCCGGTCGGATGCATGGAATGCTGAGATGTAGAGATGATGTATTAAGAAGAGCCTTGCTTATAGTGACCCTCGTAGAGTTGCAAGAAAGGCAACGGATCCCTAAAAAGGTGAGTAAAACCTCTTCTGACTTAGGTTGACATTTGATTATACTTGTTTGTTATGGCTCACACAATGGTTTTTGATATTTGTTTTCTGGCTCGGGTCTGCTCTTGTACCACCGAGACCGATGTCTCTTTCCGGCTCGGGTATGCTCTTGTACCGCCAAGATCGATGTCTCTTTCCGGCTCGGGTCTGCTCTTGTACCACCGAGACCGATGTCTCTTTCCGACTCGGGTATGCTCTTGTACCGCAAAGATAGATGTTTCTTTTCGGCTCGGGTCTGCTCTTGTACCGCCGAGACCGATGTCTCTTTCCGGCTCGGGTCTGCTCTTGTACCGCCGAGAATGATGTCTCCTTCCGACTCGGGTATGCTCTTGTACCGCCAAGATCGAGGTTTCTTTTCGGCTCGGGTCTGCTCTTGTACCGCCGAGACCGATGTCTCTTTCCAGCTCGGGTCTGCTCTTGTACCGTATAGATCGATGTTTGTTACAGATCGGGGTCGGGTTACGTCCCACTGAGTCGTGCTTATTGGCCTGGGGACGGAACATTCCCCCAGAACCAATGTCTCTTAAACTCGGGGTCCTCAGAATATTCAGGGACATACTCGATGCATAGGATCCGTGAGAAGCATAGCACGGGGATGGATGATACCTCCGTGGCGATTGCTTGCTCCAGTGTTGCTGAACATAAGGAGGAACATGCCCTTAATGTGTCGAGCACTCTTTTTACCCGATGTAACGGATCCGTGGGAAAGCATAGCACGGGGGATGATGATGCCCCCGTGACGATTGCTAGCTCCAGTGATGCCGGACCTAAGGAGGAATATACCCTTAGCATCCCGGACACTCTTTGATCCATTCATCATTTGGATTCGGGAGAGGTGCAGCACGGGGATGCTTTGTGCCCCTGTAGCGTGTGCCTGCTCCAGCGTGGTAAGGAGGAGCCCTCGTACAATACATAGGCTCCACAGTGACCCAACGTGTAGAGGATGTGCCCTTACCATTCAAACGCTCTACTGATCCAAATCCTGGTTCGGCGGGACACTGAATTGAAAGATTCAGAATTGTGTTTTGGAAACCGCGGAAAGGACGCTGTTTTTAAAGAATCCGTGCTGTTGTTTACGCTTGTGAAAATTTTTTGCTTTGGGACAAGTGCTAAGTCACCCCCACCTTTTGATTTTATCTTCGAAAGTTTTGTTTTTATTTTTTCATCGGTCTGAAAAAG
Source organism: Zanthoxylum bungeanum (assembly GCA_019454045.1). Classification (NCBI taxonomy): domain Eukaryota; kingdom Viridiplantae; phylum Streptophyta; class Magnoliopsida; order Sapindales; family Rutaceae; genus Zanthoxylum; species Zanthoxylum bungeanum. The sequence continues at coordinate 77,740 of SKCR01032204.1, read as the reverse complement.
GGACGCCCAAGTCAGATTCGATAGGGTTTTAAAGATGGATACACTTCTCATCTGAATAAATCCCAAGGATTAACCAGTGCTCGGGGGTGGATTTGTTCCGCCGAGGCCACTTGGTTAATCAGCTCGAGGCTGGATTCGTTCCGCCGAGACCACTTGTTTCTTTCCGGCTCGGGTCTGCTCTTGTACCGCCGAGATCGATGTCTATTTCCGGCTCGGGTCTGCTCTTGTACCGTAGAGATCGATGTTTGTTACAGCTCGGGGTCAGGGTACGTCCCACCGAGTCAGCCCTTCGGACTGGGGACGTAACATTCCCCCAGGTCCAAATGCCTTTCTCAGCTCGGGGTCGGGGTACGTCCCACCGAGTCAGCCCTTCGGACTGGGGACGTAACATTCCCCCAGGTCCAAGTGCCTTTCTCAGCTCGGGGTCGGGGTACGTCCCACCGAGTCAGCCCTTTGGTCTGGGGACGTAACATTCCCCCAAGTCCAAGTGTCTTTCTTCATTCGGGGTCGGGGTACGTCCCACCGAATCAGCCCTTCGGACTGGGGACGTAACATTCCCCCAGGTCCAAGTGCCTTTCTCAGCTCGGGGTCGGGGTACGTCCAACCGAGTCAGCCCTTCGGTCTGGGGACGTAACATTCCCCCAGGTCCAAGTGCCTTTCTTCATTCGGGGTCGGGTTACGTCCCACCGAATCAGCCCTTCGGACTGGGGACGTAACATTCCCCCAGGTCCAAGTGCCTTTCTCAGCTCGGGGTCGGGGTACGTCCCACCGAGTCAGCCCTTCGGACTGGGGACGTAACATTCCCCCAGGTCCAAGTTTTTTTCTCAGCTCGGGGTCGGGGTACGTCCCACCGAGTCAGCCCTTCAGTCTGGGGACGTAACATTCCCCCAGGTCCATGTGCCTTTCTCAGCTCGGGGTCGGGGTACGTCCCACCGAGTCAGCCCTTCGGACTGGGGACGTAACATTCCCCAGGTCCAAGTGCCTTTCTCAGCTCGGGGTCGGGGTACGTCCCACCGAGTCAGCCCTTCGGACTGGGGACGTAACATTCCCCCAGGTCCAAGTGCTTTTCTCAGCTCGAGGTCGGGGTACGTCCCACCGAGTCAGCCCTTCGGTCTAGGGACGTAACATTCCCCCAGGTCCAAGTGCCTTTCTTCATTCGGGGTCGGGTTACGTCCCACCGAATCAGCCCTTCGGACTGGGGACGTATCATTCCCCCAGGTCCAAGTGCCTTTCCCAGCTCGGGGTCGGGGTACGTCCCACCGAGTCAGCTCTTCGGACTGGGGACGTAACATTCCCCCAGGTCCAAGTGCCTTTCTCAGCTCGGGGTTGGGGTACGTCCCACCGAGTCAGCCCTTCGGTCTGGGGACGTAACATTCCCCCAGGTCCAAGTGCCTTTCTCAGCTCGGGGTCGGGGTACGTCCCACCGAGTCAGCCCTTCGGACTGGGGACGTAACATTCCCCCAGGTCCAAATGCCTTTCTCAGCTCGGGGTCGGGGTACGTCCCACCGAGTCAGCCCTTCGGACTGGGGACGTAACATTCCCCAGGTCCAAGTGCCTTTCTCAGCTCGGGGTCGGGGTACGTCCCACCGAGTCAGCCCTTCGGTCTGGGGACGTAACATTCCCCCAAGTCCAAGTGTCTTTCTTCATTCGGGGTCGGGGTACGTCCCACCGAGTCAGCCCTTCGGACTGGGGACGTAACATTCCCCCAGGTCCAAGTGCCTTTCTCAGCTCGGGGTCGGGGTACGTCCACCGAGTCAGCCCTTCGGTCTGGGGACGTAACATTCCCCCAGGTCCAAGTGCCTTTCTTCATTCGGGGTCGGGTTACGTCCCACCGAATCAGCCCTTCGGACTGGGGACGTAACATTCCCCCAGGTCCAAGTGCCTTCTCAGCTCGGGGTCGGGGTACGTCCCACCGAGTCAGCCCTTCGGACTGGGGACGTAACATTCCCCCAGGTCCAAGTGTTTTTCTCAGCTCGGGGTCGGGGTACGTCCCACCGAGTCAGCCCTTCAGTCTGGGGACGTAACATTCCCCCAGGTCCAAGTGCCTTTCTCAGCTCGGGGTCGGGGTACGTCCCACCGAGTCAGCCCTTCGGACTGGGGACGTAACATTCCCCCAGGTCCAAGTGCCTTTCTCAGCTCGGGGTCGGGGTACGTCCCACCGAGTCAGCCCTTCGGACTGGGGACGTAACATTCCCCCAGGTCCAAGTGCTTTTCTCAGCTCGGGGTCGGGGTACGTCCCACCGAGTCAGCCCTTCGGTCTGGGGACGTAACATTCCCCAGGTCCAAGTGCCTTTATTCATTCGGGGTCGGGTTACGTCCCACCGAATCAGCCCTTCGGACTGGGGACGTAACATTCCCCAGGTCCAAGTGCCTTTCTCAGCTCGGGGTCGGGTACGTCCCACCGAGTCAGCCCTTCGGACTGGGGACGTAACATTCCCCCAGGTCCAAGTTTTTTTCTCAGCTCGGGGTCGGGGTACGTCCCACCGAGTCAGCCCTTCAGTCTGGGGACGTAACATTCCCCCAGGTCCATGTGCCTTTCTCAGCTCGGGGTCGGGGTACGTCCCACCGAGTCAGCCCTTCGGACTGGGGACGTAACATCCCCCAGGTCCAAGTGCCTTTCTCAGCTCGGGGTCGGGGTACGTCCCACCGAGTCAGCCCTTCGGACTGGGGACGTAACATTCCCCCAGGTCCAAGTGCTTTTCTCAGCTCGAGGTCGGGGTACGTCCCCCGAGTCAGCCCTTCGGTCTAGGGACGTAACATTCCCCCAGGTCCAAGTGCCTTTCTTCATTCGGGGTCGGGTTACGTCCCACCGAATCAGCCCTTCGGACTGGGGACGTATCATTCCCCCAGGTCCAGTGCCTTTCCAGCTCGGGGTCGGGGTACGTCCCACCGAGTCAGCTCTTCGGACTGGGGACGTAACATTCCCCCAGGTCCAAGTGCCTTTCTCAGCTCGGGGTTGGGGTACGTCCCACCGAGTCAGCCCTTCGGTCTGGGGACGTAACATTCCCCCAGGTCCAAGTGCCTTTCTCAGCTCGGGGTCGGGGTACGTCCCACCGAGTCAGCCCTTCGGACTGGGGACGTAACATTCCCCCAGGTCCAAATGCCTTTCTCAGCTCGGGGTCGGGGTACGTCCCACCGAGTCAGCCCTTCGGACTGGGGACGTAACATTCCCCCAGGTCAAGTGCCTTCTCAGCTCGGGGTCGGGGTACGTCCCACCGAGTCAGCCCTTCGGTCTGGGGACGTAACATTCCCCCAAGTCCAAGTGTCTTTCTTCATTCGGGGTCGGGGTACGTCCCACCGAGTCAGCCCTTCGGACTGGGGACGTAACATTCCCCCAGGTCCAAGTGCCTTTCTCAGCTCGGGGTCGGGGTACGTCCCACCGAGTCAGCCCTTCGGTCTGGGGACGTAACATTCCCCCAGGTCCAAGTGCCTTTCTTCATTCGGGGTCGGGTTACGTCCCACCGAATCAGCCCTTCGGACTGGGGACGTAACATTCCCCCAGGTCCAAGTGCCTTTCTCAGCTCGGGGTCGGGGTACGTCCCACCGAGTCAGCCCTTCGGACTGGGGACGTAACATTCCCCCAGGTCCAAGTGTTTTTCTCAGCTCGGGGTCGGGGTACGTCCCACCGAGTCAGCCCTTCAGTCTGGGGACGTAACATTCCCCCAGGTCCAAGTGCCTTCTCAGCTCGGGGTCGGGGTACGTCCCACCGAGTCAGCCCTTCGGACTGGGGACGTAACATTCCCCCAGGTCCAAGTGCCTTTCTCAGCTCGGGGTCGGGGTACGTCCCACCGAGTCAGCCCTTCGGACTGGGGACGTAACATTCCCCCAGGTCCAAGTGCTTTTCTCAGCTCGGGGTCGGGGTACGTCCCACCGAGTCAGCCCTTCGGTCTGGGGACGTAACATTCCCCCAGGTCCAAGTGCCTTTATTCATTCGGGGTCGGGTTACGTCCCACCGAATCAGCCCTTCGGACTGGGGACGTAACATTCCCCCAGGTCCAAGTGCCTTTCCCAGCTCGGGGTCGGGGTACGTCCCACCGAGTCAGCTCTTCGGACTGGGGACGTAACATTCCCCCAGGTCCAAGTGCCTTTCTCAGCTCGGGGTTGGGGTACGTCCCACCGAGTCAGCCCTTCGGTCTGGGGACGTAACATTCCCCCAGGTCCAAGTGCCTTTCTCAGCTCGGGGTCGGGGTACGTCCCACCGAGTAGCCCTTCGGACTGGGGACGTAACATTCCCCCAGGTCCAAGTGCTTTTCTCAGCTCGGGGTCGGGGTACGTCCCACCGAGTCAGCCCTTCGGTCTGGGGACGTAACATTCCCCCAGGTCCAAGTGCCTTTCTTCATTCGGGGTCGAGTTACTACGTCCACCGAATCAGCCCTTCGGACTGGAGACGTAACATTCCCCCAGGCCCGAGCATCTCTCACAGCTCGAGACAGGATCACATGCCACCGAGCACATAATCGTTAGCTCAAAGGCAAAATTTTCTCCTCACAATCGAGATTGGATTAGTCAGGGGTCAGGACCTCCAAATCTCTGGTACAGATATTACAGAGGAGGGGTCATTTTTAGTTTGGACAACAAGAGGAACTTCATCTCCTGATGGAACGACTCAAGTAAGCAATTTTCTTTGAGGTGGAGAATCGTTCTGAATAGGGTCAGCATCTCCAATAACCGAGGATATGAAGATATAAATAGAAGACTTAGTTGATGGCGAATGCAATTTCTCTGCGGTTCCAGGAGTGACCACCGACGGATTCATCGGCACACCATCTTTTTTATAGTTCCCGGTATCAACTCGCAAACTCGTTGTTACCGAGAACTAGGGGACAGATGTTGATGGTGTTTTCAGGACCTATGTTATTTAAAGAGTACGGTAGGGGTAAAAAGGGTAATTCCTTCTTGGATGAGATCATTAAAGCCGACCCGGCCACTATACAGTAAGAGACTGAGCACTTGATGAGGTGACCGACCACTTGAGATCGGATACCGCCATTATCAGATCGACAACAACATTCTCAGCTCAAAGGACCATCAATGACCGACCTCATGAAGACCGAGCACATGGTAAGGCGTGCTCCGGAAGATGACACCTATTCTTGCGGATAAGATGACAAGTTATCCTACTTTCATGGGGAAAACTGGTGAGTCAGAGTCCTAGTAGGATAAACAAAGTAAAAGTAGTTTTGATTAGGAATCCTCATGGGAAAAGGAAAGTATTTCACTGGGAATTCTTGTAGGAGAAGGAATCTGATTTCTTCACTATTATAAATAGAAGGGGGGAGGGTGGAGTAGAGTATCAAATTCATTACCATCAAACTTGTAAAAAACAAGTTGAAAGTGGAGAGCATTGGAGATCAAGATCAGAATCATCAAGCTATGACTTGTAAAACACAAAAAAGATCTGAGAAGTGTATTTGAGTAATAAAAGTGCCATCCTGTTGTGTCCGTAGACGTAGGTCGGATCCAAATCCACCGAACCACGTTAATCTCTTTGTCGATTGGTGTGTTTATCTGTCTCTCGCTAAATTTGCTTTTGGTCCCCCATAACCAAACAAATTCACTATTGAATGAGGATTACCTCGGAAGTGATATTCCTATATTACCCTGAGACCAAAATCCACCGTCAACACAAAGATTTAAATCCAATCCAATCAAATCACCTTCCAAATTACCAAAGATTTAAATCCAATCAAATCCAATCACCTTCCCAATTAAAGATATTCCCCACCAAAATTACACTAATTTATTTCCCTAAATAATTTAGTTAAACACATCCTATATTTGCATGATTTCATTCCTTACCTAGAAACCCTAGCTCACCATAATAAAAAGAGACCTAAACCAACCTAATCCTCCTTAGCACCTCAAAAAAAAAAACACCCTAGAACACACACCACACTCTTTCTCTCGGCAAACAATAAGCCAAACAAACATACGTCACAGGAACAACAACCATTAATCCATCAACCACCGAAAATAGCCCCCTAAACTGCAGCCCTACACCTAAAACCAGTCCCAAAATAACCCTAAAAGAGCAGCCTAAAATAACCAAAACCGTTAGCCAAAATCACCTAAAAACAAGTCCCTTATATCACCGAAATTCACACACCAAACAGAAGCAAAAAATAGCTAAAACAGTGAGGAAAGACCAAGAAAACAACAGTGAAAATAGCGGGACAGCAAAGGAAAATATTGGACAAGAAAACCAGAAAAGTTACGGAGCATTAACCTTTCCGGCGACGACGTAACACACTTCCGATGAGCAACTTAACAGGTAAAACTTCATAGCACCCTTTATTACTTTTATTTTGTAGTTTGGATGCGGAACGCTCGGTTGGACATGAAATATGTCCAACCGGGTGTGCAAGGTCCTATATCAAAGACGACCAAACTCTTGGTCACAACTTTCTTTAACGTTCCGTTATTTATTTATCGCACATTTATTTCATATTATTAGCTTTTTATCATTCCGCATGTTTGTCTCTTCGTTTATGTGTTGTTATATGCATTATCATACTTCACGTCTATTTTCATGATTGTATTGTGTTAACGCTTGAGTGTTGCCTCTCGTGGTATATCAGATGGAAACCCAGACATAAATTTCATAGCCGAATCCGAATGGACGGTAGTGCGGTCTATACTTGGGATACAACTCCACGTACCACTTGGGGAAACATTCCCGCATGTGTTTATTGCATTACATATGCCACTTTCATCAACCCATTCGAACGCATTCCCGAATGCTACTCGACCGCATGTATTCTGCCTCGCCCCCCGTTCGAATGCATTTCCGAACGCTACACGAACGCGGGCATTCTGGACAGGTTCCTTTATCATGTCTTCGGCATTTTTGTGTTTATTGTTCCACTATTTATTTTCTATGTGTTGTTTCTTTATTTATGTATTGTTAATCTAATGCGCATGGGCTAACTAGGTTGGATTAAAATTCCGCTATTCAAGGGAAATGCCTAAATACTACCTTTACAATGATGTTTTGCCGCGCCGGACGAAGTACACTCGATTGAATGTGAAATATGTTCAATCGTGCATCTGAGGTCCCATATTATTTATTTGTTTATTCATGCATTGATAATCTAGTGCGCATGGGCTAATCATATTGGATTAAAGGTCCTCTATTTGAGGAAAATGCCCAAAGGCTACCTTAACCATAGTTTTGCCGCGCCCTTCTTTTGTTGATCTTGTCATTTACCTTTTTTTGGTTGTTATGTTTTCATTCTTCACTTTACATTCATGTTGCGTTAGTGCTTGAGTGTTGTTTTTTGCGGTATATCGGATGGAAACCCAGACATACATTCCGTAGGCGAATCCTAATGGACGGTAGTACGGTGTGTACTTGGGATACAACTTCATGTACCACTAGAGAAGCATTTGCGCATGTGCGTGTATCATTTTAGATACCACTTTGGTAATCTCGTTCGAACGTGTTTCTGAACGCTACACAAACGTATACATTTTGCCTTAGTCCGTTCGAACGTGTTTCCAAACGCTACTCGAACGCGTATGTATTCCGTTTTATCATGCATCAGGTCTTATCCCGTTCGAACGCGTTACCGAATGCTATACGAACGCGAACATTCTGTCTCATTTCCGTTCGAACGCGTTCTCAAATGCTACTCGAACGTATGCATTCATCCTTATCCCATTCGAACGCATTTCTGAACGCTAGAGGAACGCACATACAGTGAACAGACCTCCTTCCATCATATTTCATGCATGTTTGCTTCTTTGGTCATCCCGTTTGCATTACATATCTAATTATCCGTTTTTATTATTAATGCTTTTATAGTTGTTATTAGTTACGTTATTGTGCTTCATTGTTTAATATGTCTATGGAATTATGTTTATGGGTGTGCGATGTGTGTTGATTACATTATCTTTTATGTATAGCATAAGACCTGGTTATATTATTGCATAAATCTTTTTATTACAATTGGCATAAGTAAGGGACCATTCCAAACCAAAAGGTTTGAGGTATTCCCTTACGAGGGGTGAGTGCGGCCTTAAATCATTTCCCAGTTAAACTGGGTGGCAACTACATTTTATTCTCCGATTTAGTCCCCGCGGGCTACTCCGTACTCCCGATCGGGCCGCGAACCCGGACAGTGTTGCCGTGCCTCTGTGGCCATACCTACAACCAGGCCAACCAAGATCCGGACATGGGGGAATGCTCTATCCTAATACCGATCATATGTACTCGGTGGGACGTAACCCGACCCCGAGCTGAAGAAATATTTGGCTTTGGGGGAATGTTACCTCCCCAGACCAACAAAGATCCAGACATGGGGGAATGCTCCGTCCCCATGCCGATCATATATACTCGGTGGGACGTAACCCAACCCCGAGCTGAAGAAACATGATACCTTCGGCGGAACTAATCCATCCCCGAGCTGGTGAAACACATAACCTCGGTGGAACGAATCCAGCCCTGAGCTGGTAGAACAAGATAGCCTCGGTGGAACTAATCCAGCCCCGAGCTGGTGAAACATAATAGCCTTGACGAACGGGACTCACCAGCCAACTCGCAGGGGAAGAAACCTCAATTGGTCTGGTTTACCCGAGGTCACAATGGTCATGGAGGCTCTTCGGCCGTCCCCATGCCATGTGTCATGGTAGTTCTCAATGGGATTCACCAGCCAACTCGCAGGGGAAGAAACCTCCCTAGGTCCGGTTTACCCGAGCTACTCCTCAAAAATACGAGTCATGGGGTAGTAACGCTCCGGCGTTGGGGGTTTGATAATGACACCTGGGATTGGCGTGCCACGGGCTTGGTGCCCTTCCTAGCTACCGAGCACCCTTTCACATCGAGCACATCCCAAGAATATTGAACATATCTTTCGCATTCAATTAACAAACAAGTAAAAATGGACAAGTTCCTTAATTCAAAAGAGAAAGCTTTATTCATATTCAATGGACCTGCTGCCCTTCTTACAACTCTTTACAGGTCATTTTAAGAGAGATTTTTACAATCATTTATTGCTCTTGTCTTGTAGTCTGACACATCTTCTAGTCTGAGCTTGACTCTGAAAGCTCCAAACCATGTTGACAGGATCCCCCGACCAGGCCTTCCAAAACCATTTCTGAACAAATCTGGGAGCCCTACCGGGATCTTCTGTTCTGACTCATTATGGCCTTGAAACTGAGGACCTGGCAAATGTCACTCATTTTTTACGTTACATTTAATTCTATAACTCAGTCCTAATGGGTGATCGTTGGCCATCCTTTTTACATTCCATTCTACAACTCAATAAGGAGAGTTGTTGCTTTCCTCATCTTTCCCACTGTCGTTAATCTTCCTTCCTCTTGCGATCTCTTTCCTCTTTCCACTCGAACCAAACTTCGCCCGTTCCCTTCCCTTTGGATCCAGTCTTCCTTTCTCTTTCCCAAACCACTCTGCTGCTGAACTCTCCAACGACCTATGGCTTCCGCCTTCCGCCATCGTCTTACTAAAAAAATTGCTTTTTGTTCTTTCCCCACAGATGGTGCCAACTGTTGACGAGTGATTTTCATCCCAGAGGCAGTTTCGAGATAACTCTCCCGAGACAATCCTCCTTCAACCTTGAATTTATTTGGTTATGGGGACCAAAACCAAATGTAGCAAAATGCAAAATGAACACAAAATCGACAAAGAGAGTTTAACGTGGTTCGGCGGAGCAAGTCCAGCCTACGTCCACGGGCACAAAATGGGGGTTGCTTTTTTTATTACTAAGCCGAGCTCGGCCGACCTATTTCTGGAAGGTCTAAGAAGAAACCGAGCTGTTTGCTTCTATGTTACTTTCTTTTACAAGTAATTTTCACTCTTTCGTTAAAAATTTTTGCCATCCCCTACAAATGAGACTAACTTTCCTTTATATACTAAGAGAATTACAACATTATTCCCATGCTTTCTTGATGTCATCCATGTGATCTCCGGTTGATTGACGGGCTCTCTGCCCCAAGACTGTCTCGCCGAAAGTAAACCTGCCACCTGACGGCTTGTCATATAAACCTGTTTTATACACTGCCACACGCAACATAATGAAACCAGCCTGTAAAGAGCTTTCAAATAGTGGTGTATGTCAGAGGATAAAGTCCAAACTACCCTAGTCACACGTCGGTCTTCAAGAGATCAGCCATATGATCTTCCGAATAGTAAAAGATATTGTCGACCTGACCCGGAATATCTGAGCCATCCATTACGGTATATGAGGTGAAACAGAACTGAACCGAGCTACCGAGCTACTGTGGTCGGTCTCGGCTATGATGTTTTCGGCTTCTGCGATCTAGACTATGATATTTCTCTGGTCAGCCAGATCTGGGAAACTGAGTCTGGAATCGCTTCCTGGATGAGGAACAAACCAAACCTTTTGAACATCTGATCCTTCTAAAAGGAAAACTTCATCTCTGCCTTTGACGAACTGTTCAAATACCTTAGTCACAAAAATCACCATCAACAAAATGTTTTTCAATTCCAGGGATAATTGTGCACTCAAATAGCGCTGAGATTCTGATAACCGTATGGCCAGTAAAATGTTTTGTAATAGTGGATTTTACATTTTGGTGGTTGTTTTTGTAATATTTTTTTAGGTTATTTGTTTTTATGATTGTTAAATAAAGTCATTAGATTTTACATTTGATGTCAGCATTGTTTACACCAAAAAATAAATTCGAGGCAATTAAGACATCCCAGAACTAGTTTCCTAATTGGAGCCCATTTTTAAATTAAGTAGAAAATTATTATTTACAAATAGGAAAATAATATATCATGTTGAAAAATATCAAGTGTCAAAACCACTCCTCCACAAACACACACGCTCCTTGAAGTAGAGGAATATGGGAAGTTGGTGAATAAAGTTAAAGAAAGTTCAAAGAGTTAAGGGAAGAAGTAGAAAATGTTACTTTCAAAGCTTATAAAAGCTGAAGAGGAGCCAAAAGAGAGCACCCCTAAACATCGATAAAAAATTCAACATGTCAACTTTCAGTAGTTTCTCTCTATAGCTAAATCTTCTTTAAACTCTCCTTTGTAGTTAGGACTTGTTTAATTCCAATAAGGTTTAGATTAAATAATTTTCAATTCATTCTTATGTAATTAGGTTTTCAATACAGTAAAGATTTTATTTCCAGTAATTTTTAATTCTTTCCTTTGTATTAGCATCCTCTTAGGTGTTGGTTTCTAAAGTTGTCCCAAGATCATTGAAGCATAAAAAACATGTGAATACATTAAAGAAGTATGGCGGAATCATACTTATAATTAACGGATTATGGAAGTGTTGATAACAAAAATTTCTCCTTGTTGAAGCTCTCCAAGATTCGGCCAAGGTCCCAATTTATTGATGATGAAGAAGCTCCAAGCTTTTGAATGGATTCCAAGCTCTTAGATTGGTTTCCCTATCACCTTGTGATGATTCCTCGAGAGTGCTAGCTCTTGGTAATTTTGCAACAAAAACACCTTTCTTTTTCCTTGAACTTTCGGCCAAGTGAAAAGAAAATGGAGAGAGTAAAATTCTTGCGATGGACGTGAATGTGGTGAGAGAGTGAGGAGTGTTTGACTTGTTCTCTTTTTTGTATTTGATTTCAAAAATCAAATTAAAGATGTACCAAATATTTGGTAATAAGTCAATCATGTCACTTTAACTTGGAGTGTAAAACAAGTTAAAGTCATTCTCACCAAAACCCATCACTCAAAGTGGCAAGTGATGTGACTAGTGATGTGACATGTGGTCCCCACTTGATTCGAAATACGAGTGGGCCTGCAAACACTCCCGGGCTCGGGTTCACTATTTCTGAATTAACGAATTTTCCATTGCGACGTGAATAAATCAAATTTAATAAAATAATTATGCCAAGCCAAATTACTATTCATGTCGCTTGCGAATTAATTCTAAATTAATTCGTTTGCTCGAATTAAAATCTAATTTGAATTCCGCGTCGAAATCTAATTTCGCTTAATATATCGAATATATTATTTTATCGATTAATTCCAAATTAATCGTTTTCTCTCTTCAAATAGTATTTTATCCTAGATAAAATCTCGCCGTAATTAATCCTATATTAATTATGTATGAATCATACGTCATCGGTGAATCATCGGGAAGCGACCCAAGAGATCCCTGGATATGTTGGCAGTAAATCTGGTCGTTAGACTATCCGAACACGTACGTACCTAGTATTATATTTTTACCAATTTACGAGACATGGTTGGCTTCTAGCAAAGCACCGTGCCTACCTAATTCTCCAGAAATATTCTTAATGGAATATATAATCTATATCAGGCGTAATATACATAGTATTGCGTATTGTGATCCAGTATCGATGTCACATGTAAGGCCTGGGGCTGGAATAGTGTCTGCCCCGTATAAAACATATATCAGATTACTGGAAACTAGTCTCTTTAAATCAGATAATCATGACCATGTCATATTATCTCGATGGTTGAAACCAATTAGAGTACCAGTTCTGTATCCCTGCGTGATCATCATCTCCATATGACTGAAGTGATACTTCATTCTTGACATCAAACCCAATACACTACGATTCTCAATAAACCCAGAAGAGGCGTACACAGAACCTGTTAAAGTCCTGGACGACCAAAACCAAAGCGTATTGATGGTCGCAAGTACTAGCGATATAAGTCTCGGGTTACGACCAAATACACCTACCCTGATGCGGATTCCCATAGACACATAATCATACTACAAATGGGATTCCACGTGGTCTATTCAGAACGAAGCTGTTTCCATACCATCGGTAAACACAACCTCCTATCACACTTGCATAAGTATCCAATACTTAAATATATGAGAACTATGTCGTTACGCTTCCATAACACGCACAAGTGCGATACTAGTCTATTCCACATTATTGATGTCCAGTCTCGATAATACTACGACTAGGGATATTTAATGATTAAACCTTTATGGATTGATACTGTCTCATATCTTATAATCCGGAACTAATCATAGGGACTTTTATCATTTATATATTCAAGTAATCAAATTACAAAATGATAAACTGCAATTTCATTGCTACATAATTAATTTGTACAAAAACCATAATGTATTTTACAAATAGTGACGCTATGAGTCATAATTGTATAACAATCTCCCACTTGGCCTATAGCCAGTCACTCAAGCATCTAATACCTGAACTATGTACATGTCGCTCAAACCTTTGCTGAGGAATAGCTTTCGTTAGCGGATCTGCTATGTTGTCCTCTGATGCGACCTTCTCGATCTTCACATCGCCACGATGTATGATCTGACAATCAGATGGAAACGTCGAAGAACATGCTTGGATCGTTGATGAGACCGTGGTTCCTTAGCCTGCGCTATAGCCCCGTTATTGCCACAATACAATGTACCGGGCTCAGCTGCTAACGGAACTACTCCTAATCCAATTAGGAATTTTCGGATCAAAACTGCATATTTTGCTGCTTCAGCTGCAGCAATATACTCCGCTTCTATTGTTGAATCGGTAACGGTCTATTTCTTGGAAGATTTCCAGCTTACTACTCAGTTATTCAAACAAAATATGTACCCGGATTGTGACTTGCAGTCATCTTTATCGGTTTGGAAACTTGCATCGGTAAATCCAGTTACCTCAAGTTCTCCATCTCCATAGATTAAGAAAGCATCATTAGTTCGTCTAAGATACTTTAGGATATTCTTAACCGCCATCCAGTGACTATCACCTGGATCGGCCTGATAGCGACTACACATGCTCAAAGCATAGGAGACATCAGGTCGCGTACATATCATGGCATACATGATCGATCTGACTGCCTAGGCGAACGGTATCCAACTCATGTTGTCTCTCTCATCTTGAGGTTTAGGACACATGTCGTTAGATAGAGTGACGCCATGTGACAATGGCAACTGTCCCCTCTTGGACTGATCCATGTTGAATCTCTTCAACACTTTGTCAATATACGTGCTCTGGGAGAGTCCAAACAGCTTTCTAGATATATCCCGGTAGATCTTTATTCCTAGAATAAAGGCTGCTTCTCCCAGATCATTCATGGAGAATTTTAATGAAAGTCAAGCTTTCACCGATGTTAACATTGGAATGTCATTGCCAATAAGCAATACATCATCAACGTAAAGGACAATGAATGTCAGTACGCTCCCACTAACCTTCTTATATACACAAGGATCATCTTCGTTTTGAACGAAATCATATTCTTTTATGATGTCACCAAAACGTTGGTTCCAAGAACGCGATGCTTGCTTCAATCCAGAAATGGATCGATTTAACTCAGAAACCTTGTTTTCAAGTCTTGGTACGACAAAATCATCAGGCTGTTGCATATAAACATCCTCCAAAAGGTTTCCATTCAGGAAAGTGATTTTGACGTCCATATGCCATATCTCGTAATCGAAATATGCAGCAATAGCAAGCATTATCCGAATGGATTTAAGCATGGCAATGGGTGAAAAGGTTTCGTCTTAATCGACACCATGTCGTTGATGATAACCTTTCGCTACAAGCCTAGCTTTGTATGTTTGTACGTTGCCATCCATGTCAGTCTTCTTCTTGAAGACCCATTTGCAAGCAATAGGCTTTACGCCTTCTGGTGCATCAACTAGTGTCCAAACTTGGAAGGTGTACATGGAATCCATTTCAGAATTCATGGCATCTTACCATAAACTGGATTCTATACCTTGTATCACTTCCTCATACGTAGCTGGCTCATCTTCCTCAATAAGATTAATATCCACATGAGGTGAGATCAGAAACCCATACCTCTCAGGTTGTTTTCTGACTCTCTCTTACCTACGCGGTCCTTGTGTATTCGAAGATTGTGGTACAGTCTCATCCCTGATGGACTGTTCATGTTCTGTTAAGGATTCTATGCCAGGAACAGTATCACTCTGATTTTCATCGAGTTCTACTTTCCTCCCATTTATCACTGCATTTAGGAATTCCTTCTCAAGGAAAACCGCATGTAGAGCAACAAATACTTTGTTCTCTTGTGGGTGATAGAAGTAATATCATTTGGTTTCCATAGGATATCCTATAAATAGGCATTTATCCTATTTGGGTTCTAGTTTGGTACCTTCCAAATGTTTAACGTATGCCCAGCAACCCCAAATCTTCAGGAATGAGAAATCCGGTTTCTTTCCTGTCCATAGTTCATATGGAGTCTGTTGAACATAATTTGATGGAACCTTATTCAAAATAAGTATTACACTGTTCAATGCATATCCCCAGAAAGAAATAGGTAGCTCTGTGTGACTCATCTTTAGTTCTCTAAGATACTAACAGATGTTCTTAATCTTCAATCCAGTGACTATCACTTGGATTGACCCGATTGTGACTCCATATGCTCGAAGCGTATGAGACACCAATACAAGTACATTTTAAATGTACAATTTCCAGAGAGTGTTAACAACTCCAAATCTATCCCTGTAGATCTTTATTCCTTGAATAAAGGTTTTTACTCCCCAGAATTCTACTGAGAATTTCTATGAAAGAATATCTATGAAAGCCAAGCTTTCACCAATTGCTTTATGGGAATTTCATTGTCAGTGCCCTCCCACTAACCTCCTTATATACACAAGAATTATTTCGTTTTGAGTCAAATCATAAACCATTATGATTATTTCAAAACGTCAGTTCCAAGAACCTTATGCTCGTTTCAATCCAAACATGGATCGAATAACCCGCAAACCTTGTTTGTCGGTTATACAAAATCGTCAGGATGTTGTAAGCATCCTCCAAAAGGTTTCATTTTCAGGAAAGCGATTTTGATCTATAACTGACACATTTCATAAATGAAATACGCAGTTATCAACAAGTATCTTCAAAATGGATTTACCATGGCAACAGGTAAAAGGTTGAACCGTTATTAACACAATGTTGATAACGATACCTTTCCGTCAAAAGCTAAGCTTTGTACGTTGGTATGTTGCCTTCCATGTATGTCTTCCTTGAGACGTTTAATGTACCAATAGGCACAATGCCTTGTGGTACAACAACTAGTATCCAAAATAGTTGTTATACATGGAATCCATTTCGGATTCATGACACTTTCTCATAATAGGGAGTCGATACCTTGTATCACTACCTCATACGTAATCAGTTGGTGTACCTTAAAAGATTAACATCTTTATGAGGTGAGATCAGAAACCCATACCCCAGGTTGTTTTCTGAGTCTCTCTGATCTACGCGGTTTCTTGTGTATTTGAAGATTAATGGTATAGATTCATCATAGATGAACTATTTGTGTTCTATTAAGGACTTCGTGCCTTGAACAGTATTACTCCGATTTTCATCGAGTATCACTATCCTCCCACTGAGCACTGCATATCGGTATTCCTCTCAGGAAAAACTGCATGGTGAGCAACAATCACATTGTTCTCATGTGAGATTTATAAGTACTATACTTATGGTTTCCCTTAGGATAACCTATATTGGCACTTATCCAATTTGGGTCCTTAGTTTGGTATCATCCAAACGTTATGCCTGGCATACCCAAATTATCAGGAATGAGAAACCTCGTTTCTTCCCTGTTCATATCCTATATGACATCTGTCAAACAGATTTATATGGAACCTTATTTTAAATAAGTTATTTCACTGTTAAAACTTATCCGTTGAAGGAAATGGTAGCTCAGAGCGACTCATGATTAGCCTTATCATGTCTAACATGATTCGGTTAATCCGTTCGGACACACCGTCACTTTGACGTGTTCCGGGAGGAGTCCTCATTTGAAAGAATACTATACTCTTTCAAGTATATAAGAAACTTATTGCTTAAGTATTTTCCATTACGTTCTTACCGTGACGGTATAATACTATAGCCGATCTGTTTGTCTATTTCGTGTCGAAACTCTAAAAGTTTCCGATTTGTGTTCTTCAAAAGAAACACATAACCATAACGTGATGCCACATCCGTTTAAGGTCACGAAATATTCATGTTCACATCTAGCCTAGCTAGATATGGGCCCACTTACTTCACCATGAATAGGGCTAACAGGTCAGTGGCCCTTATACTATTACCAAGTAAATAGTATTTTAGGTACTTTACCTAAATTCTGTTATTTACATCTAATGTATTTATCTCAGTATCATCTTTATATAATAAAACACTTAGTGTTCTATAATATAAAGGTTTTATCCGCAACGGATTAAACACTCATATAGAGATAATGTCTCTAGTCAAACTAGTTACATTATAACAGTTCCTAATTTAAGTATATACCCAAAGGGTAGTTCCTAAACTTAGGTATCTACGTATTTAAAACACTTAGTGTTCTTGGCTTGAAGTCAGTATCCTGCTCAAAGCAGATTCTGAACATCAATACATATATTTTATGTACCACACTAAGTATTTAAAATCTAATTTCAATACTAGCTTTGAACATAACTAAGACAAACATTTTCAAAGTAAGAGCCTTGCCCTTTCTTTAATTCCTTCGTGTCTGCCATATCCAAATGGTAGTCACTTTGGGATATGTCAATTATCCTTTTCAATATTTCAGAAACCTTAGGCCAAGCCTTGGGTTTTAGAATATCGAAACGATGTGCACCTCCTGCTACATACCCAATTGCAAACTTTGACTTTACCTTCTCTAGAATAGTCAATTAATTCTCCAAGAATTATAAATTGCAATTTTAATACTTCTTAAATCTAAAATTAGATTTATGACAAGTATATTAAATTAAGCATTAAAGTCATCATCACATAAATCTTCCAAAGATTTTATGCTCTGCTTATTTTGCTTAATTTTGGGCTTAAGGTATAATAAGTTATTTCATCAAATAAAGTAACCTATTATATATTCCCAATTTGAAAATTAAATTATTTAAAATATTTTAATCCCAGATTATATTTTAAATATCCAACTTTTCAATTTTATCTTGATTACAATAGTCCAACTATTTAATCAACGATTAGTGGTACTATATATATTATATGATTATAATAGTCCAACTATATAATCAAATATAATCCAATTAATTAACCTCAATTACATTGATTACTATAATCCAATTATAAAATCAACTGTAAACTGAAATTAATTAATTCAAATATATTGATTAATATAATCCAATTATATATAATCAAGTATAATACAGTCCAACTGTTTATTAAAACAACAATTTAAATATTAGTCCAACTAACATTTAATATTACGACGAAATAATTTAAATGAGCGCGTATGGCGAGTAATTGAACGAGTATTGCAAATTCAATTCTTGCCTCCCACTATTTTTCGGCGAGCCTCTAACCCTCTGTCGAGTACTCGGGAAACCGTGTTTCCTAGTGGGCTAGGATCCCGTTAAATATCACACAATCTTGACTTTGGCCAACAAATTGTATGATAATTAACTAGGTAGATCTCTAAGATCAATTGGATCTCATCCAACTCCTAGATCCAGTAGGTGGACATCCAAGTCCTAAACATATATCATATATATGCCTATATATCGAATATATACCCTAACCTTTTTCCTCTGAATCAACTAGGCCTTGGCTTTGGCACAACAAACCTAGTGATCCCAGTCAAGCGCGGACCCATTGACATGGAAGCTTCGTAATCAATGTCAATGGACAAGAAGTGGTCTTGACTTTGGCCAACAAACCACAACTTGGACACGACACCGATATGGAACAAAGCCTCGTGATTAAAACACATCTTCGACGGACAAGGGCTTGACTTGGCCAACAACCCCTGCCAATCTCGGATCTTGAGTAAGAATCACTCAATGGAAGGAAAATAAACGCTTGATATTTAACGAGGGTTTTTCGCGTGCAAATTGGCTACCAATTTATTATCTTTGTTAAGGTCTCATCATCATACACCCTTAAACATGCATTCTAAACACATAATAAAGCGCATATGAAATAAAATAATAATGATATGCTGATGGATACTTTACATTGATCCTAGATCAAATCTCTCATTTTTCTCTCTCCTAAGCTAGCACATGTATTTACTTCTACCCGTTACACTACACTTCTAAAGAAACCTCATATACATTGAGGGGAATAGGTGAGAAGAGAATACAAAGAAATAAGAGATAAGGCTGGACTCGCAGGTCCAATTAATAAATCAAATTTATTACAATTTCCAAAATCGCCCCCACCCGACTAATATCCATCCGATATACATTATTCAAACATCACAACCATGTATTCATACAAGCATGTTATCAATCAATCTAATCAATTAATTAATCTGATAATTAGTGATCATCCAATGTTCAAACAAAGATTTGATTTTGTTCGAGTCAAACTCGTATTGCGAACAAGTACTTAAAGTACGAATTCCCGAATTAAAATTAAATTACATGATTAAATCCAATTTAATACGCATTTAATTCTAATTCATTATTTAATTCCAAATTAAATATTACACTTTATAAAATAAACCTTTACGACTTAAATTCCAAATTTAATCGTTACGGGTCTCAAAGCCCGATTAATATCCAATATTAATTTAATTAAAGTCCAATGGGCTTTTAATTAATTTCTTGAGGCGTGGACTTTTGGTCAACTCGGGTCAAACCGAATAACCAAAATCCAATCCGGGAGTTACCCCATAAGCCCATAAATTAATTTAGGCCCATTAGGCCCAATTAAACATTAAAGGTTCATTAGTCGCATTTGGGCCTTTTGGATCCAACCAATTTTGGCCTAAACCAACTTTGTACAACAAAGTCCAATAAACCCAATAACAACTATAAAAGCCCAAATCCAATTTTAAGGCCCAATAATTTAATTTCAAAAATTCCAAACTTTCCAATTAAATTACCTAAAGTGTATAGTATTATTAATTACCCAAATCAAAGTTTCCAAAACATAAAATTTGTCCAATTAATCATGCTTAACATCAATTAATCATGTCCAACATAATTTGATCAAAATCAAACCCAATTAATACATGCTAAAGTCTCGGCCATAAGGGGAAAAAATGCCCAAATCAAATTCAATCCAATTGAACCCAATCAAACATAAATTCAACATCCCCAAATGATTTCTAAGTCATCCAATGAACAAAAAATCAAAAATCCAAGACATTAGGGAGCTTGCCAAATTCGGCCATCCAAAGCAATTTGGGGAAAATTGTTCCAAACAATTTTCAACAAATTGATCCAATCAATCCTTAATTAAACATACTTTAAGCATTATAAATCATCCAATTTCATTAAACATGCTCAAAATCAAATTTACCCAATTTCAATTTTGGCCAACAATAAGCAAATTGGGAAAATTGTTCCAAACACTTTTCATCAAATTGATCTAATCAATCATCAATTAAACAACATTTAAGCATTCTAATTCAATCATCAATTTCATTAAACATGCTCAAAATCAAGTTTACCCAAATTAAAGTTTTGGCCAACATTAAGCAAATTGGGGAAAATCAATCCAATTAATTTTTCATCAAATTGATTACATATAACTCTAAGTTATCCATATACAAGCATTCTTAAACAAACAATTTGTCAAAATCATGCTTAAATCAAAAAGCCCCAAATTTTGCTCAAGAACCCTAAATTCGTTTTATGCAACCAATAGCTCAAGATACCATTGTTGAGTTTCAATCAAGTCCCAAAGATCATAAATCATGCATAAAAACGAGTTGAATACATATCAAAGGAGGTGCGAAAAGACTCACATTGATCGGTTGAATGCGGTAGAAGAACAAAAACGCACTGCCCTTGGGAGCTCGGCAGTGGGCTGCGCATGGTGGGGGCTGCACGGTGGTGACTGGTTTGCCTCCTCCATGTTCGGCCATTGATGACCTCCATTGAAGCTCCAAGCTTCAAGCTTTTCCATGCTCATGAAGACACTTCCCTATCACCTTGGTATGCCTCCTAGAGTGTGCTAGCACTTGATTTTGCAACAAAATCGTCACCTTCATCTCACTGCTTCTCGTTTTCAATCGGCAAAAACCAGAAGAAAAGAATGGCTCAAAGCCGTATGTGAGAAGGAGAGAAAAGAGAGGGAGAGGAGAGATGCGTAAAAAGAGAGAGGAGAGAGAGAAAAAGAAAAAAAAATGTAATTAGTTTTTATAATTTCTAAAATTAATAAAACCATTTACCAATTCTTTTTACTTTTCATTAAATGCTAAAGTCAAAAAGTAAAAGCAAATGTTGCTTCTTCAACTTCTACATCAATCAACTCAAATCAAGTGACAACATGTCACATCACTCAAAGTGACATTTGATTTGACGCTTGATGTGACTAGCGATTTGACGCTCGATTTAACTTGCGTGCCGCACTCGAATTCGAAATGCGAATGCGCTCACAAACAATCCCGGGCTCGGGTTCGCTAATTGCAAATTAACGAATTTTCCGTTGCGTCGTAATTAAATGATTACGCCTAGCGAAATCATTATTCACGTCGCTAATGAATTAATTATAAATTAATTCGTTCGCCCGAATTAAAATCCAATTTCAATTCCGCGTCGAAATCTAATTTCGTTATAATATATCGAATATATTAATTTATCAATTAATTCCAAATTAATCGTTCTCTCTCTTTAATGATATTTTATTCGAGATAAAATATCTCCGTAATTAATCCCAGATTAATTTTCTCTCTCATCGAATTAATCCCAGATTAATTAAAGTGCGAGTCATACGTCATCGGTGAATCTTCAGGAACCGACCCATGAGATCTCCGGATATGTTGGCAGTAAATACGGTCGTCCGACTATCCGAACACGTAAGTACCTCGTACTATGTTTATATCGATTTACAAGACAAGGTTGGCTTCTAGCAAAGCGCCATGCCTACCCAATTCTCCAGAAATATTCTTACAGGAATATATAGATCTGTATCAAGCGTAGTATACCGTAGTATTGTGTATATCTGCCCAGTATTGGATAGTCACGTGCTAGGGCTGGGGCTGGATAAGTGTCTGCCTCGTCCGAAGCACATGTCGGATGTCTGGTAACTAGTCTCTATAATAGAATATGCATGACCTAGTCATAATATCCCGATGGTTGCGCAACACTTAAGAGCACTAATACCGTATCCTGCGTGACATCATCTCCACTATGACTGAAGTGATACTTCCGTCTTGACATCACACCCAATACACTACGACTCTCTGATAAACCCAGAAGTGGTGTACGCAGAACCGGTTAAAGCCCTGTACCACCAAGACCAAAGTCTATCGATTATCGTAAGTATTAGCGATGTAAGTCTCAGGTTAAGACTATACACACCTACCTTGATTTCGGCCTCCCATAGACACATAGTCATAATACCAATGGGATTCCGAGGGGTCTATCCAGAGCGAAGCTGTTTCCCGTACCATCGGTGAAACACGACCTCCTATCGCACTTGCATAAGTATCCAATACTTATATATATGAGAACTATGCCGTTGTGCCCTCACAACGCGCACAAGTGCAATACTAGCCTATTCCGCATTATCGATGTCCAGTCTCGATAATACTCGGCTAGGGATATTTAATGATTAATCCTTCGGGGACTGATACTGTCTCATATCATTCTCAGTCCAGGAACTAATCACAGGGACCTCTCTTCATTTATATATCTATGGTGATCTAATCACAAATGATGAGAGTGCAATTTCCTTGTCACATAGTTAATTTGCTACAACAACACAATGATCTGTGCAAATAGTAACGCTATGGGTCATTTTATCCAACAGCCTGGGGGCGACCGGTCTACCCCTTCTCATGCAATAACGATTTGGGAATGAACCATCACATCAGTAATACCTCAGGAATGAGGATTAGTAAGCTGGGAATGGCGCTCTGGGAATGGAGCACTGTTCAGGAATGAACCATCACATCAGCGACACCTCGGGAATGAGGATTAGCAAGCCAGGAATGGCGCTTCGGGAATAGAGCATGGTGCAAGAATGAACCATCACATCAGTGACACCTCGGGAATGAGGATTATCAAGCCGGGAATGGCGCTCCGGGAATGGAGTATGGTTCGGGAATGAACCATCACATCAGTGACACATCGGGAATAAGGATTAGTAAGCTGGGAATAATGCTCTGGGAATGTTGAACGGTTCAGGAATGAACCATCACATCAGTGACACCTCGGGAATGAGGATTAAAAAGCCGGGAATGGCGCTTCGAGAATAGAGCATGGTTAGGAATGAACCATCACATCAGAGACACCTCGGGAATGAGGATTAGCAAGCAGGGAATGGCACTCCGGGAATGGAGCACGGTTCGGGAATAAACCATCACATCAGCGACACCTCAGGAATGAGGATTAGCAAGCCGAGAATGGCACTCCGGGAATGGAGCACGGTTCAAGAATGAACCATCACATCAGCGACACCTCAGGAATGAGGATTAACAAGCCGGGAATGGCGCTCCGGGAATAGAGCATGGTTCGGGAATGGACCAGGGGTCGAAGCACCTCACCACCACATCAACATAGTTTGAAGCATCTCAGAACAACAGGTAAGTCAGGCAACAGCTAGCGAGCAAGGTAAGTAAAAACAAATGCATGACTTTGATAGGATTGTCATTGTCACACACTGCACAAGCTCATCAAAGTGGGGGCGACTGTAGACACTTGTATTTTTGCATGAAAGCCCGATGATAAACCTCGTTTGGAGGGACTACCTGATAAGTTGCGGAAGTTGCGGGAAACAAACATCGGAAGGGAAAATTCAAAAATAAGTACATCCTCAGATTTAAATCGTTTGTTTAGCCTCATGTTCGCTCGATTAATCCTAGTTTTAACTACTGGCCTCGGCCGAAAACCCCCACATCCCACACCAAGTCACATGCCCAAGCCCACACACAACCAACCCACACGCCCAAGTCCACCAAAGAACCAACCCACACGCCCAAGGCCCACCAAATCTCATCCAAAATATTCAAAACACATTAAACACATGTCTAAATCAAATCAAATCCCATTCCTAAATTAAATAAATCAATTTCCTAATTACCAAAGATTTAAATCCAATCCAATGAAATCACCTTCCAAATTACCAAAGATTTAAATCCAATCAAATCCAATCACCTTCCAAATTAAAGATATTCCCCACCAAAATTACACAAATTTATTTCCCTAAATAATTTAATTAAACACATCCTATTTGCATGATTTCATTCCTTACCTAGAAACCCTAGCTCACCATAATAAAAAGAGACCTAAACCAACCTAATCCTCCTTAGCACCTCACAAAAAAAAAACACCCTAGAACACACACCACACACTCTCTCTCGGCAAACAATAAGCCAAACAAACATACGTCACAGGAACAACAACCATTAATCCATCAACCACCGAAAATAGCCCCCTAAACTGCAGCCCTACACCTGAAACCAGACCCAAAATAACCCTAAAACAGCAGCCTAAAATAACCAAAACCGTTAGCCAAAATCACCTAAAAACCAGTCTCTTATATCACCGAAATTCACTCACCAAACAGAAGCAAAAAATAGCTAAAAACATTGAGGAAATACCAAGAAAACAACAATGAAAATAGCGGGACAGCAAAGGAAAATATTGGACCAGAAAACCAGAAAAGTTACGGAGCATTAACCCTTCCGGTGACGACGTAACACACTTCCGATGAGCAACTTAACATGTAAAACTTCATAGCACCCTTTATTACTTTTATTTTGTAGTTTGGATGCGGCACGCTCGGTTGGACATGAAATATGTCCAACCAGGTGTGCAAGGTCCTATATCAAAGACGACCAAACTCTTGGTCACAACTTTCTTTAACGTTCCGTTATTTATTTATCGCACATTTATTTCATATTATTAGCTTTTTATCATTCCGCATGTTTGTCTCTTCGTTTATGTGTTGTTATATGCATTATCATACTTCACGTCTATTTTCATGATTGTATCGTGTTAACGCTTGAGTGTTGTCTCTCGTGGTATATCAGATGGAAACCCAGACATAAATTTCATAGCCGAATCCGAATGGACGGTAGTGCGGTCTATACTTGGGAAACAACTCCACGTACCACTTGGGGAAACATTCCCGTATGTGTTTATTGCATTACATATGCCACTTTCATCAACCCATTCAAACGCATTCCCGAATGCTACTCGACCGTATGTATTCTGCCTCGCCCCCGTTCGAACGCATTTCCGAACGCTACATGAACGAGGGCATTCTGGACAGGTTCCTTTATCATGTCTTCGGCATTTTTGTGTTTATTGTTCCGCTATTTATTTTCTATGTGTTGTTTCTTTATTTATGTATTGTTAATCTAATGCGCATGGGCTAACTAGGTTGGATTAAAATTCCTCTATTAAAGGGAAATGCCTAAAGGCTACCTTTACAATGATGTTTTGCCGCGCCAGACGAAGTACACTCGATTGAATGTGAAATATGTTCAATCGGGTATATGAGATCCCATATTATTTATTTGTTTATTCATGCATTGATAATCTAGTGCGCATGGGCTAATCATATTGGATTAAAGGTCCTCTATTTGAGGAAAATGCCCAAAGGCTACCTTTACCATAGTTTTGTCGCGCCCTTCTTCTGTTGATCTTGTCATTTACCTTTTTTTGGTTGTTATGTTTTCATTCTTCACTTTACATTCATGTTGCGTTAGTGCTTGAGTGTTGTTTTTTGCGGTATATCGGATGGAAACCCAGACATACATTCCGTAGGCGAATCCTAATGGACGGTAGTACGGTGTGTACTTGGGATACAACTCCATGTACCACTAGAGAAGCATTTGCGCATGTGCGTGTATCATTTTAGATACCACTTTGGTAATCTCGTTCGAACGTGTTTCCGAACGCTACACAAACGTATACATTTTGCCTTAGTTCATTCGAACGTGTTTCCAAACGCTACTTGAACGCGTATGTATTCCGTTTTATCATGCATCAGGTATTATCCCGTTCGAACGCGTTACCGAATGCTATACGAACGCGAACATTTTGTCTCATTTCCGTTCGAACGCGTTCTCAAACGCTACTCGAACGCATGCATTCATCCTTATCCCATTCGAACGCGTTTCTGAACGCTGGAGGAACGCACATACAGTGAACAGACCTCCTTCCATCATATTTCATGCATGTTTGCTTCTTTGGTCATCCCGTTTGCATTACAAATCTAATTATCCGCTTTTATTATTAATGCTTTTATAGTTGTTATTAGTTACGTTATTGCGCTTCATTGTTTAATATGTCTATGGAATTATGCATTTGTCTTCCTTTTGTTTATTTATTTACGTTTATAGGTGTGCGATGTGTGTTGATTACATTATCTTTTATGTATAGCATAAGACCTGGTTATATTATTGCATAAATCTTTTTATTACAATTGGCATAAGTAAGGGACCATTCCGAACCCAAAGGTTTGAGGTATTCCCTTACGAGGGGTGAGTGCAGCCTTAAATCATTTCCCAGTTAAACTGGGTGGCGACTATATTTTATTCTCCGGTTTAGTCCCCGCGGGCTACTCCGTACTCCCGATCGGGCCGAGATCCCGGACATTGTTGTCGTGCCTCTGTGGCCATACATACAACCAGGCCAACCAAGATCCGGACATGGGGGAATGCTCTATCCCCATACCGATCATATGTACTCGGTGGGACGTAACCCGACCCCGAACTGAAGAAATATTTGGCTTTGGGGGAATATTACCTCCCTAGACCAACAAAGATCCAGACATGGGGGAATGCTCCGTCCCCATGCCGATCATATATACTCGGTGGGACGTAACCCAACCCCGAGCTGAAGAAACATGATAGCCTCGGCGGAACTAATCCAGCCCCGAGCTGGTGAAACATATAACCTCGGTGGAACGAATCCAGCCCTGAGCTGGTAGAACAAGATATCCTCGGTGGAACTAATCCAGCCCCGAGCTTTATTCATATTCAATGGACCTGCTGCCCTTCTTACAACTCTTTACGGGTCATTTTAAGAGAGATTTTTACAATCATTTATTGCTCTTGTCTTGTAGTCTGACACATCTTCTAGTCTGAGCTTGACTCTGAAAGCTCCAAACCATGTTGACAGGAATCCCCCGACCAGGCCTTCTAAAACCATTTCTGAACAAATCTGGGAGCCCTACCGGGATCTTCTGTTC
Organism: Zanthoxylum bungeanum; assembly: GCA_019454045.1. NCBI lineage: Eukaryota > Viridiplantae > Streptophyta > Magnoliopsida > Sapindales > Rutaceae > Zanthoxylum > Zanthoxylum bungeanum. Next base: position 50,719 of record SKCR01032204.1, on the reverse strand, counting down.
TGACTCATTGTGGCCTTGAAACTGAGGACCTGGCAAATGTCACTCATTTTTTACGTTACATTTAATTCTACAACTCGGTCCTAATGGGTGATCGTTGGCCATCCTTTTTACATTCCATTCTACAACTCAATAAGGAGAGTTGTTGCTTTCCTCATCTTTCCCACTGTCGTTAATCTTCCTTCCTCTTACGATCTTTTTCCTCTTTCCACTCAAACCAAACTTCGCCCGTTCCCTTCCCCTTGGATCCAGTCTTCCTTTCTCTTTCCCAAACCACTCTGCTGCTGAACTCTCCAACGACCTATGGCTTCCGCCTTCCGCCATCGTCTTACTAAAAAAATTGCTTTTTGTTCTTTCCCCACAAATGGTGCCAACTATTGACGAGTGATTTTCATCCCAGAGGCAGTTTCGAGATAACTCTCCCGGGACAATCCTCCTTCAACCTTGAATTTATTTGGTTATGGGGACCAAAACCAAATGTAGCAAAATGCAAAATGAACACAAAATCGACAAAGAGAATTTAACGTGGTTCGGCGGAGCAAGTCCAGCCTACGTCCACGGGCACAAAATGAAGGTTGCTTTTTTTATTACTAAGCCGAGCTCGGCCGACCTATTTCTGGAAGGTCTAAGAAGAAACCGAGCTGTTTGCTTCTATGTTACTTTCTTTTACAAGTAATTTTCCCTCTTTTGTTAAAAATTTTTGCTATCCCCTACAAATGAGACTAACTTTCCTTTATATACTAAGAGAATTACAACACTATTCCCATGCTTTCTTGATGTCATCCATGTGATCTCCGGTTGATTGACGGGCTCTCTACCCCAAGACTGTCTCGCCGAAAGTAAACCTGCCACCTGACGGCTTGTCATATAAAGCTGTTTTATACACTGCCACACGCAACATAATGAAACCAGCCTGTAAAGAGCTTTCAAATAGTGGTGTATGTCAGAGGATAAAGTCCAAACTACCCTAGTCACACGTCGGTCTTTAAGAGATCAGCCATATGATCTTCCGAATAGTAAAAGATACTGTCGACCTGACCCGGAATATCTGAGCCATCCATTACGGTATATGAGGTGAAACAGAACTGAACCGAGCTACTGTGGTCGGTCTCGTCTATGATGTTTTCGTCTTCTGTGATCTGTACTATGATATTTCTCTGGTCAGCCAGATCTGGGAAACTGAGTCTGGAATCTCTTCCTGGATGAGGAACAAACCAAACCTTCTGAACATCTGATCCTTCTAAAAGGAAAACCCCATCTCTGCCCTTGCCGAACTGTTCAAATACCTTAGTCACAAAAATCACCATCAACAAAAAGTTTTTCAATTCCAGGGATAATTGTGCACTCAAATAGCGCTAAGGTTCTGATAACCGTATGGCCAGTAAAATGTTTTGTAATAGTGGATTTTACATTGTGGTGGTTGTTTTTTTAATATTTTTTTAGGTTATTTGTTTTTATGATTGTTAAATAAAGTCATTAGATCTTACATTTGATGTCAGTATTGTTTACACCAAAAAATAAATTCGAGGCAATTAAGACATCCCAGAACTAGTTTCCTAATTGGAGCCCATTTTTAAATTAAGTAGAAAATTATTATTTACAAATAGGAAAATAATATATCATGTTGAAAAATATCAAGTGTCAAAACCACTCCTCCACAAACACACACGCTCCTTGAAGTAGAGGAATATGGGAAGTTGGTGAATGAAGTTAAAGAAAGTTGAAAGAGTTAAGGGAAGAAGTAGAAAATGTTACTTTCAAAGCTTATAAAAGCTGAAGAGGAGCCAAAAGAGAGAACCCCTAAACATCGATAAAAAATTCAACATGTCAACTTTCAGTAGTTTCTCTCTATAGCTAAATCTTCTTTAAACTCTCCTTTGTAGTTAGGACTTGTTTAATTCCAATAAGGTTTAGATTAAATAATTTGCAATTCATTCTTATGTAATTAGGTTTTCAATACAGTAAAGATTTTATTTCCAGTAATTTTTAATTCTTTCCCTTGTATTAGCATCCTCTTAGGTGTTGGTTTCTAAAGTTGTCCCAAGATCATTGAAGCATAAAAAACATGTGAATACATTAAAGAAGTATGGCGGAATCATACTTATAATTAACGGATTATGGAAGTGTTGATAACAAAAATTTCTCCTTGTTGAAGCTCTCCAAGATTCGGCCAAGGTCCCAATTTATTGATGATGAAGAAGCTCCAAGCTTTTGAATGGATTGCAAGCTCTTAGATTGGTTTCCCTATCACTTTGTGATGATTCCTCGAGAGTGCTAGCTCTTGGTAATTTTGCAACAAAAACACCTTTCTTCTTCCTTGAAATTTCGGCCAAGTGAAAAGAAAATGGAGAGAGTAAAATTCTTGCAATGGACGTGAATGTGGTGAGAGAGTGAGGAGTGTTTGACTTGTTCTCTTTTTTGTGTTTGATTTCAAAAATCAAATTAAAGATTTACCAAATATTTGGTAATAAGTCAATCATGTCACTTTAACTTGGAGTGTAAAACAAGTTAAAGTCATTCTCACCAAAACCCATCACTCAAAGTGACAAGTGATGTGACTAGTGATGTGACATGTGGGCCCCACTTGATTCGAAATCTGAGTGGGCCCGCAAACACTCCCGGGCTCGGGTTCACTATTTCCGAATTAACGAATTTTCCATTGCGACGTGATTAAATCAAATTTAATAAAATAATTATGCCAAGCCAAATTACTATTCATTTCGCTTGCGAATTAATTCTAAATTAACTCGTTTGCTCGAATTAAAATCTAATTTTAATTCCACGTCGAAATCTATTTTCGCTTAATATATCGAATATATTATTTTATCGATTAATTCCAAATTAATCGTTTTCTCTCTTCAAATAGTATTTTATCCTAGATAAAATCTCTCTATAATTAATCCTATATTAATTATGTATGAATCATACGTCATCGGTGAATCATCGGGAAGCGACCCAAGAGATCCCTGGATATGTTGGCAGTAAATCCGGTCGTCAGACTATCCGAACACGTACGTACCTAGTACTATATTTTTACCAATTTACGAGACATGGTTGGCTTCTAGCAAAGCACCGTGCCTACCTAATTCTCCAGAAATATTCTTAATGGAATAAATAATCTATATCAGGCGTAATATAAGTAGTATTGCGTATTGCGATCCAGTATCGATGTCACATGTAAGGCCTGGGGCTAGAATAGTGTCTGCCCCGTACAAAACATATATCAGATTACTGGAAACTAGTCTCTTTAAATCAGATAATCATGACCATTTCATATTATCCCGATGGTTGAAACCAATTAGAGTACCAGTTCTGTATCCCTGCGTGATCACCATCTCCATATGACTGAAGTGATACTTCCTTCTTGACATCACACCCAATAAACTACGATTCTCAATAAACCCAGAAGAGGCGTACACAGAACCTGTTAAAGTCCTGGACGACCAAAACCAAAGCGTATAGATGGTCGCAAGTACTAGCGATGTAAGTCTCGGGTTACGACCAAATACACCTACCCTGATGCGGATTCCCATAGACACATAGTCATACTACAAATGGGATTCCACGTGGTCAATCCAGAGCGAAGTTGTTTCCATACCATCGGTAAACACAACATCCTATCACACTTGCATAAGTATCCAATAATTAAATATATGAGAACTATGCCGTTACGCTTCTATAACACGCACAAGTGTGATACTAGTCTATTCCACATTATTGATGTCCAGTCTCGATAATACTACGACTAGGGATATTTAATGATTAAACTTTTAGGGATTGATACTGTCTCATATCTTATAATCCGGAACTAATCATAGGGACTTTTATCATTTATATATTCAAGTAATCAAATTACAAAATGATAAACTGCAATTTCATTGCTACATAATTAATTTGTACAAACCATAATGTATTTTACAAATAGTGACGCTATGAGTCATAATTGTCTAACAATCTCCCACTTGGCCTATAGCCAGTCACTCCAGCATCTAATACCTGAACTATGTACATGTCGTTCAAACCTTTGCTGAGGAATAGCTTTCGTTAGCAGATCTGCTATGTTGTCCTCTGATGCGACCTTCACGATCTTCACATCGCCACGATGTATGATCTCACAATCAGATGGAAAAGTCGAAGAATATGCTTGGATCGTTGATGAGACTGTGGTTCCTTAGCCTGCGATATAGCCCCGTTATTGTCACAATACAATGTACCGGGCTCAGCTTCTAACGGAACTACTCCTAATCCAATTAGGAATTTTCGGATCAAAACTGCCTATTTTGGTGCTTCAACTGCAGCAATATACTCCGCTTCTATTGTTGAATCGGTAACAACCTATTACTTGGAAGATTTCCAGCTTACTACTCCGTTATTCAAACAAAATATGTACCCGGATTGTGACTTGCAGTCATCTTTATCGGTTTGGAAACTTGCATCGGTAAATCCAGTTACCTCAAGTTCTCCATCTCCATAGATTAAGAAAGCATCATTAGTTTGTCTAAGATACTTTAGGATATTCTTAACCGCCATCCAGTGACTATCACCTGGATCGGCCTGATAGCGACTACACATGCTCAAAACATAGGACATATCAGGTCGCGTACATATCATGGCATACATGATCGATCTGACTGCCGAGGCGAACGGTATCCGACTCATGTTGTCTCTCTCATCTTGAGGTTTAGGACATATGTCCTTAGATAGAGTGACGCTATGTGACAATGGCAATTGTCCCCTCTTGGACTGATCCATGTTGAATCTCTTCAACACTTTGTCAATATACGTGCTCTAGGAGAGTCCAAACAGCTTTCTAGATCTATCCCGGTAGATCTTTATTCCTAGAATAAAGGCTGCTTCTCCCAGATCCTTCATGGAGAATTTTAATGAAAGTCAAGCTTTCACCGATGTTAACATTGGAATGTCATTGCCAATAAGCAATACATCATCAACGTAAAGGACAATGAATGTCAGTGCACTCCCACTAACCTTCTTATATACACAAGGATCATCTTCGTTTTGAACGAAATCATATTCTTTTATGATGTCACCAAAACGTTGGTTCCAAGAACGCGATGCTTGCTTCAATCCAGAAATGGATCGATTTAACTCACAAACCTTGTTTGCAAGTCTTGGTTCGACAAAATCATCAGGCTGTTGCATATAAACATCCGCCAAAAGGTTTCCGTTCAGGAAAGTGATTTTGACGTCCATATGCCATATCTCGTAATCGAAATATGCAGCAATATCAAGCATTATCCGAATGGATTTAATCATGGCAATGGGTGAAAAGGTTTCGTCGTAATCGACACCATGTCATTGATGATAACCTTTCGCTACAAGCCTAGCTTTGTATGTTTGTACGTTGCCATCCATGTCAGTCTTCTTCTTGAAGACCCATTTGCAACCAATAGGCTTTACGCCTTCTGGTGCATCAACTAGTGTCCAAACTTGGTTGGTGTACATGGAATCCATTTCAGAATTCATGTCATCTTACCATAAACTGAAGTCGATACCTTGTATCACTTCCTCATACGTAGCTGGCTCATCTTCCTCAATAAGATTAATATCCACATGAGGTGAGATCAGAAACCCATACCTCTCAGGTTGTTTTCTGAATCTCTCTGACCTACGCGGTCCTTGTGTATTCGAAGATTGTGGTACAGTCTCATCCCTGATGGACTGTTCATGTTCTGTTAAGGATTCTGTGCCAGGAAAAGTATCACTCTGATTTTCATCGAGTTCTACTTTCCTCCCACTTATCACTGCATTTAGGAATTCCTTCTCAAGGAAAACCGCATGTAGAGCAACAAATACTTTGTTCTCTTGTGGGTGATAGAAGTAATATCATTTGGTTTCCATAGGATATCCTATAAATAGGCATTTATCCGATTTGGGTTCTAGTTTGGTACCTTCCAAATGTTTGACGTATGCCCAGCAACCCCAAATCTTCAGGAATGAGAAATCCGGTTTCTTTCCTGTCCATAATTCATATGGAGTCTGTTGAACATAATTTGACGGAACCTTATTCAAAATAAGTATTACACTGTTCAATGCATATCCCCAGAAAGAAATAGGTAGCTCTGTGTGACTCATCATAGACCTCACCATGTCTAACAAAGTTCGGTTTCTTCGTTTGGACACAGCGTTTAATGCGGTGTTCCAGGAGGAGTCCACTGTGAAAGAATACCATATTCTTTCAAGTAATCAAGAAACTCATTGCTTAAGTATTCGCCACCACAGTCCGACCGTAATGTCTTAATACTTTTGCCGGTCTGTTTTTCTACTTCGTGTCGAAACTCTTTGAATTTCTCAAAGGTTTCTGACTTGTGTCTCATAAGATACACATAACCATAACGTGATGCATCATCCGTAAAGGTTACGAAGTATTCATATCCACCTCTAGCTTGGCTAGACATGGGCCCACATACGTCACTATGAACGAGGGCTAACAGTTTAGTGGTGTGTACACCTTTACCGCTAAAAGGTGATTTAGGCATCTTGCCTAATAAAGAAGATTCGCAGACGTCATATGAATTTGGATCAAATCCGTCCAAGTACCCACTCTTCGAAAGTACGGATATGCGTGTCTTGTTTATGTGTCCCAGACGACAATGCCACATATAAGTTTCATCTTGGTTACTTACTTTAAGCTTTTTGTTTATTACATTATATGTTTGAGATTGATTTATATTCAAAATATAAAGACCATTATTTGCATCAGTTGTGCAAATTTCTATATCATTTTTATACATAAAACACCCAGTGTTTCTAAATACAAAAGTATACCCGCATTGGGTTAACATAGATACAGAAATTATATTCCTAGTCAAACTAGGTACAAAATTACAGTTTATAAGTTCAAGTACATGCCCCGAGGGCAGTTCCAAAACATAAGTGCCCACGGCCAAAACGGCAACTCGACTCCCATTTCCAACACGAAGGTCAATCTCTCCTGAGGCTAGTCTTCTGCTAACCCGCAGATCCTACACATCAGTACATATATGAGTACCACAACCAGAATCAAAAATCCAAATTTTAAAACTAGAAGTAGACATGTTTATTTCTATAACAAACATACCTAAAGCCGGTGTCTTGCCCGCTTTGATTTCCTTCATATGTGCCTTGTACTCGCGTCAGTCACGCTTCCAGTGACCCCGCTTCCCGCACTGCAAGCATACATCTTGGGATTTGTCCTTGGGTTTCCCAGAACCCTTTGACAATTTGGCCTTGCCCTTATTCTTATGCTTCTTCTTCTTAACACCTCCAGTCGCCTTGGGCCAAGCCCTTGGAGTTTGAGAAATTGAAGCATAATGCGCCTCGCGCTTCTTCCCCTTAAGGAGCTCATTTTCTGCCTCACACAGAGTGGACATCAACTCTCCAAGAGTTTGGTCTTGGTTCAACATGTTGTAGTTCATCATGAACCCACTCCAAGTGTCATGGAGAGACTGTAGGATCAAATCCACTGAAGTCTCAGCCTCGAAGACTATGCCCATCTGTCCGAGCTGCTCAATGTCAGCAATCATCTGTGAGACATGGTGCTCAACAGACGTACCCTCTGACATGCGAGCATGGAAGAGCTTCTTCTGCAACTCGTATCTTTGCGATCTAAGGTTAGATCGGTGGAGATCATGCAACTTCTCCATCATCTCATAGGGATCCAACCCCTTATTTTGACGACAGAATTGCGGAGTCATAGCGGTAAGCATTACCGATTGAGCAGTCGCATTATCATCGCTATGAGTCTTCTAAAGCTCTAGCTCTAGCTCAAACAACTGATCAGGTCGGGGCTTAGGCCCAATAGGTCGCTCTAAAGTGTAGAGTAACTTCTCGGATCCCAGAACAATTCTGAGATTCATATCCCAGTCTTGAAAGTTTGTGCCATTAAAGACGTTGTCGCCCATGACAATTTCCCTAATGCTCAACTTTCCTGTCATCTTAACCGCAATAGTCCAACTATTCGATTAACGATGTATGGGTACAGTCTAACTGTTACAAGAAAAATAATAATATATTAGTCCAACTAATAAAATAATTGACGAAAATATTTGAAAGCGCGTAAAGCTAAGTATTTGAACGAAATTGTAAATTCAATACTAGCCTCTCACTATTTTTCGGGGAGCCTCTAACCCTCTGTTGAGTACTCGGGAAACCTATTTTCCTAGTGGGCTAGGATCTTGTTAAATAACACACAACCTTGACTTTGGCCAACAAGCTGTATGATATTTAACTAGGTAGATCTCTAAGATCAATTGGATCTCATCCAATTCCTATATCCGGTAGGTGGACCTCCAAGTCCGAAACATATATACAATATATATGCCAATATATCCAATATATATTCCTAACCTTTTTCCTTTGAATCAACTAAGCCTTGGCTTTGGCACAACAAGCTTAATTATTCCAGTTAAACGACAAGAAGTGATCTTGACTTTGGCCAACAAATCACAACTTGGACAAGACACACGATATGCAACAAAGCCTTTATGATTCAAACACATCCGCGATGGACAAAAGTCTTGAATTTGGCCAACAAACCAGTGCCAATCTTGGATCTTGAGTAAGAATCACTCAATGGAAGGAAAACGCTTAATATTATGTTGAGGGTTTTTTCGGATAAATTGTCAACCAATTTATTATCTTTGTTAGGTCTCATCATACACCCTTAAGCATGCATTCTAAAAGCATAATAAGGCGCGAAAATAAATTAATAATGATATGCGGATGGATATCTCACAGATTGTTCCTAGAACGAATCACTCCCTTTCCTCTCCCCGGCTAGCACTATTCTTACTTCTACCCAATTACATAATACAATAAGAGAAACCTCATTAACATTGAGGGGAATTAGGTGAGAAGAGAAATACAAAGAATCAAGAGACACGCAGGTCCAATTTAATAAATTCTAAATTTACAACAATTTCCAAAATTGCCCTTCCCTTCTAATATCCATCCGATATACATTATTCATTCAACACATCCATGTATTCACACAAAGCATGTTATTCAATCAATCTAATCCAATTAATTAATCTTGAATAAAGTGATCATCCAATGTTCAAACAACGATTTGATTTTGCGTGAGTCCAACTCGTTTGAGAATAAGTACTCAAAGTACGAATTCTTGAATTATATCGAACTACAATTTAAATCTAATTTAATTCATATTCAATAATAATTCCATATTTAATTCTAAATTAAATAACTACACTTTTTAATGCGCCTTTATGACTCAGATTCCAAATCTAATCTAAATGGGTCCCAAAGCCCAATTACATCCAATGTAGTTTAATTAAAGTCCAATGGGCTTTCAATTAATTTCTTAAGGCATGGACTTTGGTCAATATGGGTCAAACCCAAATACCAAAGCCCATTCAAGGAATCACCCTTATTTGCCAAGAAACCAATTTAGGCCCATTAGGCCCAATTAAACATTAAAAGGCCATTAGTTATAATTGGACTTTATGGAATGGTTTAGGCCCAATTTGGATCCAATCCAATTGACCCAAACCAACTTGGCCCAACCAAGTCCATAAGGCCCAAATACAACATATAAAAGCCCAATTCCAAATTTAGCCCAATTTATTAAATTCTAATTTTCCAAATTTCATAATTTAATTAATCAAAGTGTTTAGCCATGATTAATCTTTTAAATTAACATTTCCAAAATACTAATCTAACCCCTTAATCATGTTTATCATCATCAACACATGTCCAACATTATTGAATTAAAAAATCATCCCATTACATGCTTAATGGCTCACGGCATTCATAGGGGTTTTTTATTCGATTTCATTTTCAATCTGATTGAATTACAAATCAACATTTCCCAAGTATTTAAGCTCATCCAATGATCAAAAGAACAAAAAAATACCATGACTTAGGGTTTCATCATGCGGCCAAGCCATTAATTTAGGGAAAAAAATAATCCAATTCATTTTTCATGAAATTGATCATGCATAACACTATGTTATCATCATTCAAGCATACTCAATCAATCAATTTTATCAAATCATGCTCAAATCAGTTTTACCCAAATTTTAGAATAAGAACCCTAACATTTTTCATGCTCAAATTAGGCTCAATGATACCATTGTTGGTTTCTAAAGTTGTCCCAAGATCATTCAAGCATAAAAAATATGTGAATATATTAAAGAAGTATGGCGGAATCATACTTACAATGAACGGATTATGGAAGTGTTGATAACAAAAATTTCTCCTTGTTGAAGCTCTCCAAGATTCAATTTGTTGATGATGAATAAGCTCTAAGCTTTTGAATGGATTCCAAGCTCTTAGATTGGTTTCCCTATCACCTTGTGATGATTCCTCTAGAGTGCTAGCTCTTGGTAATTTTGCAACAAAAACACATTTCTTCTTCCTTGAACTTTCGGCCAAGTGAAAAGAAAATGGAGAGAGTAAAATTCTTGCAATGGGCGTGAATGTGGTGAGAGAGTGATAAATGTTTGACTTGTTCTCTTTTTTGTATTTGATTTCAAAAATCAAATTAAAGATTTACCAAATATTTCATAATAAGTCAATCATGTCACTTTAACTTGGAGTGCAAAATAAGTTAAAGTCATTCTCACCAAAATTCGAATTAACGAATTTTCCGTTGCGACGTGATTAAATCAAATTTAATAAAATAATTATGCCAAGCAAAATTACTATTCACATCGCTTGCAAATTAATTCTAAATTAACTCGTTTGCCCGAATTAAAATCTAATTTTAATTCCGCGTCGAAATCTAATTTCGCTTAATATATCGAATATATTATTTTATCGATTAATTCCAAATTAATCGTTCTCTCTCTTCAAATAGTATTTTATCCTAGATAAAATCTCTCCGTAATTAATCCCAGATTAATTATGTTCGAATCATACGTCATCGATGAATCTTCGGGAAGAGACCCAAGAGATCCCTGGATATGTTGGCAGTAAATCCGATCGTCGGACTATCGTGTTGGATAACATGACCCATAGCGTCACTATTTGTACAGATCATAGTGTTGTTGTACAAATTAACTATGTGACAAGGAAATTGCACTCTCATCATTTGTGATTAGATCACCTTAGATATATAAATGAAGAGAGGTCCCTATGATTAGTTCCTGGATTGAGAATGATATGAGACAGTATCAGTCCACGAAGGATTAATCATTAAATATCCCTAGTCGGAGTATTATCGAGACTGGACATCTATAATGCGGAATAGGCTAGTATTGCACTTGTGCGCGTTGTGAGGGCACAACGGCATAGTTCTCATATATTTGGGTATTGGATACTCATGCAAGTGCGATAGGAGGTTGTGTTTCACCGATGGTACGGGAAACAGCTTCGCTCTGGATAGACCCCTCGGAATCCCATTGGTATTATGACTATGTGTCTATGGGAGTCCGACATCAGGGTAGGTGTGTATGGTCTTAACCTGAGACTTGCACCGCTAATGCTTACGACAATCAGTATACTTTTGTTGAGGTCGTCTAGGACTCTAACCGGTTCTGTGTACGCCAATGCTGGGTATATTGAGAATCGTAGAGTATTGGGTGTAATGTCAAGACGGAAGTATCACTCCAGTCATAGTGGAGATGATGTCACGCAGGATACGGTATTAGTGCTCTTAAGTGCTGGCCGGCCATCGGGATATTATGACAAGGTCATGTATATCCGATTATAGAGACTAGTTACCAGACATCCGATATGTGCTTCGGACGGGGCAGACAATTATCCAGCCCCAGCCCTAGCACGTGACTATCCGATACTGGGCCGATATACACAATACTTGGTATACTACGCTTGATATAGATCTTAAATATTCATTAGATGAATATGACCGGAGAATTGGATAGACTTCGTGTTTTGCTAGAAGCCGATCTTGTCTCGTAAATCGGTAGAACATAGTACTTGGTACGTAAGTGATTCGGATACTCCGACGACCGTATTTACTGCCGAATTATCCGGGGATCTCATGGGTCGCTTCCCGATAATGCACCGATGACGCATAACTCGCACTCATTAATAATCTGGGATTATATAGAAGAAAGAGAAAATTAATCTAGGATTAATTACGGAGATATTTTATCTGGGATAAAATATCGTCTAGAGAGAGATAACGATTAATTTGGAATTAATCGATAAATTAATATATTCGATATATTAAACGAAATTAGATTTCGACGCGGAATTGAAATTGGATTTTAATTCGGGCGAACGAATTAATTTAGAATTAATTCGTTAGCGATGTGAATAGTGAATTCGCTAGGCGTAATCATTTAATTACGACGCGACGGAAAACTCACTAATTAGGAATTAGCGAAACCGAGCCCGAGTGTGATTGCGAGCGCATTCGTATTTCGAATTCGAGTGCGGCAACGCAAGTCACATCAAGCGTCAAATCACTCGTCACATCAAGCGTCAAATCAAATGTCACTTTGAGTGATGTGATTGATTGATTGATGTGATTGATTGATTGAAAGACATGTCACTTTAATAAAGTGAAATGAATAGTTGATGGCTTTAGGTGAATAGTGTTAGTTGGTGAGACTTTTACCATTTTAATTCTTTATTGAATTATTTGGTAATTGTTTAATGTATTTTTTTGAAAAATATATAAGGCATTTTTGAAATGCTTTACTTATCTAATTAACACATTTTCTCTCCATCTCTCCTTCTCTCTATCTCACGCCCAAAAGGGCTTCTCTTCTCTTCACTGCACAGCTCACAGGCGTGAGCTTTGGGGAGGCAATGAGTGGATTTTTCATGGAAAAATCTAAGTGCTAGCCCACTTGCGACTATTGCGAAGGTGTTAGGGAAGTCCACCCATGAGGCGGGATCCGTTCGATGAAGCTTGGAGCTTGCGGAAGGACCATTTTCATGCCCAAACCAGTGAAGAATTCTGCACTGCAGTGGCACCAAACCAGTGAGCGTTTTTGGCTCCATTCGGCTTCAAATCGTCTCAACCGATCGATGTGAGTATTCCACAACTTCGTCGATACGTATTCGCAATGTTTTTCATGCTTATAATCGATCCGGGACCATAATAGAAACCAACAATGGCATCAAGAGCCTAGGTTTGAGCATGAAAATTTTAGGGCTTAAAATTGGGTAAATGTGTGTTGAGCATGATTTGAATGAATTGATTGTTTAAGTATGCTTATAACATGTTGAATTGCATTTTGGTTGGACCAATTTGTTGAAAATTGATTTGGAATAATTTTCCCCAAAAATGTTACCTTGGCCGAAAGTTTAGGGTATTTTGAAATTCTTGGAATTTTTCATTTTGATTCATTGGATGAGTTGTAATGATGTTGGATGATGTTAATTTAAGATTGAATTGGATTTAATTTTGAATTGAACAAAATCCCCAAAATACTTATGGTGGCCGAATGTAACATGCCCTATAATGTCTTGGATTTTTTGATTTTGTGACATTGGATGTGTATGAAATCAAATTGGATGTTGATTTAATGTCGATTGTGGGTTCGATTGGATTGAAACCAAATCGGACACAAAATCACTCCCTTGGCCGAGACTAAGTAGCATGTAAAATGGGTTTGATTTTTTCATTTATGTGTTGGACATGTGATGATGATAATGAGCATGATTAATTGGACTAATTTCATGTTTTGGAAATATTGATTTGGGTGATTAATCATGTAATGCACTTTAGGTAATTAAATTGCGGAATTGGATTCATGTAATTTAGTTATTTAGGCTTTAAATTGGATTTGGGCTTCTAATGTTGTAATTGGGCTAATTGGGCTTGATTTTATCAAGTTGGGTTTAGGCCAAATGGATTGGATCCAATTGGGCCCAAAACCACTACCATAAAGCCCAAATGCAACTTATAAACCTTTAAAGTTTAATTGGGCCTAATGGGCCTAAATTGATTTCTGGGCTTATGGGGTAACTCCTTGATTGGGCTTTGGTTGCCGAAGCCCACGCCTTAAAGAAATTAATTAAAGCCCATTAGACTTGAATTGAATTGACGTTGGACGTTAATCGGGCTTTGAGACCCGAAGCGATTAAATTTGGAATTTAAGTCGTTAAAGGTTTATTAAATAAAGTGTAATATTCAATTTGGAATTGAATAGTGAATTAGTATTAAATACATGTTAAATTGGATTTAATGATGTAGTTTAATTTAATTCATGAATTCGTACTTTGAGTACTTATTCGCAAAAACGAGTTTGACTCGAGCAAAATCAAATCGTTGTTTGAACATTGGATGATCACATAATTATCAGATTAATTAATTTGATTAGATTGATTGATAGCATGCTTATGTGTGAATACATGGTTGTGATGAATGAATAATGTATATCGGATGGATATTAGTCGGGTGGGGCAATTTTGGAAATTGTTGTAATAAATTCGATTTATTAAATTGGACCTGCGTGTCCAGCCTTATCACCTTTATTCTCTTTGTATTCTCTTCTCACCTATTCCCCTCAATGTAAATGAGGTTTCTTTAGAAGTGTAGTGTAACAGGTAGAAGTAATACAAGTGCTAGCTTGAGTGAGAAAGGGAGAGATTTGATCTAGGATCAATGTGTTAAGTATCCATCCGCATATCATTATTATTTATTTTCATACTCGCTTATTATGTATTTAGAATGCATGTTAAGGGGTGTATGATGATGAGACCTTAACAAAGATAATGAAATTGGTAGCCAATTTGCACGCGAAAAGCCCTCATCAAATATCATGCGTCTCTTTCCTTCCATTGAGTGATTCTTGCTCAAGATCCTAGATTGGCATGGGTTGTTGGCCAAATTCAAGCCATTGTCCGTCGAAGATGTGTTTGAATCACGAAGCTTTGTTCTATATGGTGTTTGTTCCAAGTTGTGGTTTGTTGGCCAAAGTCAAGACCACTTCTTGTCCATCGACATTGATTACGAAGCTTCCATGGTCAATGGGTCCGCGCTTGACTGGGATCATCAGGTTTGTTGTGCCAAAGCCAAGGCCTAGTTGATTCAGAGGAAAAAGGTTAGGCTATATATTGGATATATAGGCATATATAGATATATGTTTAGGACTTGGATGTCCACCTACCGGATCTAGGAGTTGGATGAGATCAAATTGATCTTAGAGATCTACCTAATTAATTATCATACAATTTGTTGGCCAAAGTCAAGATTGTGTGATATTTAACGGGATCCTAGCCCACTAGGAAACACGGTTTCCCGAGTACTCGACAGAGGGTTAGAGGCTCGCCGAAAAATAGTGGGAGGCAAGAATTGAATTTGCAATATTCGTTCAATTACTCGCCATATGCGCTCAAACAAATATCACTCGTCAAATATATTAAAAGTATTAGTTGGACTAATATTTTGTTGTTTTAATAAACAGTTGGACTGTATTATACTTGATTATATATAATTGGATTATATTAATCAATATATTTGAATTAATTATTTCAGTTTACAGTTGATTTTATAATTGGATTATAGTAATCAATGTAATTGAGGTTAATTAATTTGGATTATATTTGATTATATAGTTGGACTATTATTATTATAATCATCTATATATAATATCATATATATAGTACACACTTATAAATTGATTAAATAGTTGGACTATTGTATCAAGATAAAATTGAAAAGTGGATATTTAAAATATATCTGGATAAAATATTTTAATGATTTATTTTAAAATTGGGAATAAATAATAGGTTACTTTATTTGATAAAATAACTTATTATACCTTAAGCCCAAAATTAAGCAAAATAAGTAGAGCATAATATCTTTGGAAGATTTATGTGATGATGACTTTAATGCTTAATTTAATATACTTGTCATAAATCTATGTTTAGATTTAAAAGTATTAAATTGCAATTAATAATTCTTAGAGAATTGATTGACTATTCTAGAGGTGAAAAGTCAAAGTTTGCAATTGGGCATGTTGCCACAAGGTGCACATCGTTTCGATATTCCGAAACCCGAGGCTTGGCCAAAGGTTTGTGAAATATTGAAAAGATAATTGACATATCCCAAAGTGACTACCATTTGGATATGGCAGACACGAAGGAATAAAGAAAGGGCAAGGCTCTAACTTTAAAAATGTTTGTCAAAGTTATGTTCACTACTAGTATTGAAATTAGATTTTAAATACTTAGTGTGGTACATAAAATATATGTATTGATGTTCAGAATCTGCTTTGAGCAGGATACTGACTTCAAGCTGAGATTGCTCTGCGAATCGGAAACGGGACGAAAGTCGCTGTTTCGACCGTAGATACCTAAGTTTAGGAACTACCCTTCGGGTGTGTACTTAAATTAGGAACTGTTATAATGTAACTAGTTTGACTAGAGACATTATCTCTATATCAGTGCTTAATCCATTGTGGATAAACCTTTATATTCTAGAACACTAAGTGTTTCATTATATAAAGATGAACTGAGATAAACACATTAGATGTGAATAACAGAATTTATATTTTGAATATAATTGAAATCTCAAAACATTTAAAATGACAAATAAATAGCTCAAATTGATTTGATCAATAGAGACTTATTTGTGGCATTGTTGTCTGGGACACAATTAAACAAGATTCGTATATCCACACTTTTGAAGAGTGGGTACTAGGACTGATTTGACTATTCAAATAAAGTCTACGAATCTAGTTTGTTAGGTAAAATACCTAAAAACTATTTACTTGGTAATAGTGTAAATGCCACCGATCTGTTAGCCCTATTCATGGTGAAGTTAGTGGGCCCATATCTAGCTAGGCTAGATGTGAGCATGAATATTTCGTGAACTTAACGGATGTAACATCACGTTATGGTAATGTGTTTCTTTGAGAGAACACAGATCAGAAACTATTAGAGTTTCGACACGAAGTAGATAAACAGATCGGCTATAGTATTATACCGTCACGGTAAGACCGTAATGGAAAATACTTAAGCAGTAAGTTTCAAACCTACATGAAAGAGTATAGTATTCTTTCAGATGAGGACTCCTCCCGAGACACGTTAGTTAGACGGTGTGTCCGAACGAAAACCGAATTTTGTTGGACATGATAAGGTTTATCACGAGTCGCTCTGAGCTATCATTTCCTTCAACAGGATATGTATTAACAGTGCAAAACTTATTTAGAATAAGGTTCCATATAAATCTGTTTGACAGATATCATATAGGATATGAACAGGAAAGAAACAGGGTTTTCATTCCTAATAATTTGGGTATGCCGGGCATAACGTTTGGATGATACCAAACTAGAACCCAAATTGGATAAGTGCCAATAATAGGTTATCCTAAGGGAAACCATAAGTATAGTACTTATATATCTCAAAAAAGAACAATGTAATTGTTGCTCACCATGCGGTTTTCCTAAGAGGAACACCGATATGCAGTGGTCAGTGGAGGATAGTGATACTCGATGAAAATCGGAGTAATACTATTCGAGGCACGAAGTCCTAATGGAACACAACAGTTCATCAATGATGAATCTGTACCATTAATCTTCGAATACACAAGACCGCGTAGATCGGAGAGAATCAGGAAACAACCTGGGGTATGGGTTTCTGATGTAAATCTTATGGAGGTATACCAACCGACTACGTACGAGGAAGTGATACAAGGTATCGACTCCCTATTATGGCAAAGTGCCATGAGTCCGAATGGATTCCATGTATAACAACTATGTTTAGATACTAGTTGTTGTACGCAAGGCATTGTGCCTATTGGTACTATAAACGTCTTCAAGGAAGACATACATGGATGGCAACATACCAACGTACAAAGCTAGGCTTTTGACGGAAAGGTATCATTATCAACATTGTGTTGATTACGGTTCAACCTTTTACCTGTTGCCATGGTAAATCCATTTTGAAGATGCTTGTAGATAACTGTATATTTCATTTATGAAATGTGTCAGTTAATGATCAAAATCGCTTTCCTGAAAAGGAAACCTTTTGGAGGATGCTTACAACATCCTGACGATTTTGTATAACCGACAAACAAGGTTTGCGGGTTATTCGATCCATGTTTGGATTGAAGCAAGCATAAGGTTCTTGGAACTGTCGTTTTGAAATAATCATAATGGTTAATGATTTGATTCAAAACGAAATGATTCTTGTGTATATAAGGAGGTTAGTGGGAGCGCACTGACAAGGAAATTCCCATTAAGCAATTGGTGAAAGCTTGGCTTTCATAGAAATTCTCCGTAGAATTCTGGAGAGTAACAACCTTTATTCAAGGAATAAAGATCTACTGGGATAGATTTGGAGTTGTTAATACTCTCTGGGAAATTGTACATTTAAATTGTACTTGATATGGTGTCTCATACGCTTTGCGCATATGGAGTCACAATCGGGTCAATCCAAGTGATAGTCACTGGATTGAAGTTAAGGACATCTGTTAGTATCTTAGAGAACTAAAGATGTTGTCTTAAACTATGGAGAAGAAGAACTTGAAGTGACTGGGATCACTACCGCAAGTTTCCAAACAGTTAAATACTGCGGTATAAAGTTTGAATAACGGGAAAGTGAGCTGGAAATCTTCCGAGCAAGATACTGTTGCCGAATAAACAACAAATGCGGATTATTGCTGCAGCTGAGCAGCAATAGAAGCCATTTGGGTTGATAATAAATCTAATTAGATTAGATATAGTTCTATTAGCAGCTGAGCTAGGCGTCAGCACAAGGCTAAAGAATTAAAGGTCTCATCGACAATCCAGATATATACTTCTATATCATCTGATTCGTTCGGATCATACATCGTGGCGATGTGATGATCGTATAAATCGCGTCAGACGATAATCATGCAAATCCGCGACGAAAACCTTTTCTCAGCAATTTGAGCGAACCGTACATAGTTCGGGTGTTCGACACTTGAGTGACTGGCTATGTGCCAAGTGGGAGATTGTTGGATAACATGACCCATAGCGTCACTATTTGTACAGATCATAGTGTTGTTGTACAAATTAACTATGTGACAAGGAAATTACACTCTCATCATTTGTGATTAGATCATCTTAGATATATAAATGAAGAGAAGGTCCCTATGATTAGTTCCTGGATTGAGAATGATATGAGACAGTATCAGTCCACGAAGGATTAATCATTAAATATCCCTAGCCGGAATATTATCGAGACTGGACATCTATAATGCGGAATAGGCTAGTATTGCACTTGTGCGCGTTGTGAGGGCACAACGGCATAGTTCTCATATATTTGGGTATTGGATACTCATGCAAGTGCGATAGGAGGTTGTGTTTCACCGATGGTATGGGAAACAGCTTCGCTCTGGATAGACCCCTCGGAATCCCATTGGTATTATGACTATGTGTCTATGGGAGTCCGACATCAGGGTAGGTGTGTATGGTCTTAACCTGAGACTTGCACCGCTAATGCTTACGACAATCAGTATACTTTTGTTGAGGTCGTCTAGGACTCTAACCGGTTCTGTGTACGCCAATGCTGGGTATATTGAGAATCGTAGAGTATTGTGTGTAATGTCAAGACGGAAGTATCACTCCAGTCATAGTGGAGATGATGTCACGCAGGATACGGTATTAGTGCTCTTAAGTGCTGGCCGGCCATCGGGATATTATGACAAGGTCATGTATATCCGATTATAGAGACTAGTTACCAGACATCCGATATGTGCTTCGGACGGGGCAGACATTTATCCAGCCCCAGCCCTAGCACGTGACTATCCGATACTGGGCCGATATACACAATACTTGGTATACTACGGTGATATAGATCTTAATATATTCATTAGATGAATATGACCGGAGAATTGGATAGACTTCGTGCTTTGCTAGAAGCCGATCTTGTCTCGTAAATCAGTAGAACGTAGTACTTGGTACGTACGTGATTCGGATACTCCGACGACCGTATTACTACCGAATTATCCGGGGATCTCATGGGTCGCTTCCGATAATGCACCGATGACGCATAACTCGCACTCATTAATAATCTGGGATTATATAGAAGGAGACAAACATTAATCTAGGATTAATTACGGAGATATTTTATCTGGGATAAAATATCGTCTAGAGAGAGATAACGATTAATTTGGAATTAATCGATAAATTAATATATTCGAATATTAAACGAAATTAGATTTCGACGCGGAATTGAAATTGGATTTTAATTCGGGCGAACGAATTAATTTAGAATAATTCGTTAGCGACGGAAATAGTGAATTCGCTAGGCGTAATCATTTAATTACGACGCGACGGAAAACTCGCTAATTAGGAATTAGCGAAACCGAGCCCGAGTGTGATTGCGAGCGCATTCGTATTTCGAATTCGAGTGCGGCAACGCAAGTCACATCAAGCGTCAAATCACTCGTCACATCAAGCGTCAAATCAAATGTCACTTTGAGTGATGTGATTGATTGATTGATGTGATTGATTGATTGAAAGACATGTCACTTTAATAAAGTGAAATGAATAGTTGATGGCTTTAGGTGAAATAGTGTTAGTTGGTGAGACTTTTACCATTTTAATTCTTTATTGAATTATTTGGTAATTGTTTAATGTATTTTTTTGAAAAATATATAAGGCATTTTTGAAAATGCTTTACTTATCTAATTAACACCTTTTCTCTCCATCTCTCCTTCTCTCTATCTCACGCCCAAAAGGGCTTCTTTCTCTTCACTGCACCGCTCAACAGGCATGAGCTTTGGGGAGGCAATGAGTGGATTTTTCATGGAAAAATCTAAGTGCTAGCACACTTGCGACTATTGCGAAGGTGTTAGGGAAGTTCCACCCATGAGGCGGGATCCGTTCGACGAAGCTTGGAGCTTGCGGAAGGACCATTTTCACGCCCAACCAGTGAAGAATTTTGTGCCTGCAGTGGCGCCAAACCAGTGAGCGTTTTTGGCTCCATTCGGCTTCAAATCGTCTCAACCGATCGATGTGAGTATTCCGCAACTTCGTCGATATGTATTCGCAATGTTTTTCATGCTTATAATCGATCCGGGACCATAATAGAAATCAAATATCGGAACACGTACGTACCTAGTACTACGTTTTTACCGATTTACGAGACATGGTTGACTTCTAGTAAAACATCGTGCCTACCCGATCTCCAGAAATATTCTTAATGGAATATATAATCTATATCAGGCGTAATATACGTAGTATTGTGTATTGCAATCCAGTATCGATGTCACATGCAAGGCCTGAGGGCTGGAATAGTGTCTGCCCCGTATGAAGCATATATTGAATTACAGGTAACTAGTCTCTTTAAATCGGATAATCATGACCTTGTCATATTATCCCGATGGTTGCAACCAATTAGAGTACCAGTTCTGTATCCCTGCATGATCATCATCTCCATATGACTGAAGTGATACTTCCTTCTTGACATCACACCCAATACACTACGATTCTCAATAAACCCAGAAGAGGCGTAACAGAACCTGTTAAAGTCCTGGATGACCAAAACCAAAGCGTATTGATTGTCGCAAGTACTAGCGATGTAAGTCTCAGGTTAAGACCAAATACACCTACCCTGATGCGGATTCCCATAGACACATAGTCATACTACCAATGGGATTCCGCGGGGTGGTCTATCCGAGTGAAGTTGTTTCCGTACCATCGGTAAAAACAACCTTCCTATCACACTTGCATAAGTATCCAATACTTAAAATATGAGAACTATGACGTACGCTTCCATAACACGCACAAGTGCGATACTAGTGTATTCCGCATTATCGATGTCCAGTCTCGATAATACTACGACTAGGGATATTAATGATTAAACCTTTATGGATTGATACTGTATTATATCTTATAATCTGGAACTAATCCTAGGGACTTTTATCATTTATATATTCAAGTAATCAAATTACAAAATGATAAAATACAATTTCATTGCTACATAATTAATTTGTACAAAAACCACAATATCTTTTACAAATAGAGACGATATGGATCATAATTGTCTAACATTAGGATCTAACTGCCTATCCCAATCGGGCTTTAGAGAACCTAATTTGTTGCAGTCATTTGATTAGAAGTCAATAATTAATGTTGAGGAAGATGTTGACAGAAAATCCATATACTTGAGGATACAAAATTCCTGACTTTTCACTATTTTCTGGAGATAATGGTCAATCCTTCTTGGAGCACATTGCTAGATTCACCATCTAGTGTGAAAAACTAACAAATTATGAGAATTTTCCCAATTTTAAGCTAAGGCTATTTCTTAATTCTTTGACAGGAACAACATTCACCTGACATGCCACATTGCCCAAGAAATTAGTGTTTACCTAGCAGGAAACATAGAAGCAGTTTCATACCCAATTCTTCAGAGTTGAACCTAAGGTTTGTATAACAGAATTGTCTCAAATGACTGAAAGATGTGGGGAAATTACAAATCGTTTATTTGCATGTTTCAAGAAGATGATGAATCGATGCTAGATTTATTTACCAAAAACTTTGAGGAAGAAATTTCAGGGAATGGAATCATGAATTTTTATGAGTTCGATACTAATGTAGTTGAGTACAAGGAATTACTGAGAGAGGAAAACCACTGAAGGAAGATAGTCATAGGAACTTACTACTAGGAAGTGCATGCTCATGAAATAACAATGGAAAATTGATGAACACTAAGAAGTGCATATTTTTTAAAAGAAACATTAATCATTACTTGTAGTTTCATTAATCCTCTTAATTTAGCATATTTGTGAAATAACAAATAAATTTATGCTTTGTATATTTTATTGTGATTTGTATTTATTGTGTAGGTAAAATACCGGTTTGAAAGCTCAACAAGAAAAATGGATATGAGATCTGAATCCCAAGACCTATGAGACCCAAAGGAGTGTGGCAGCTAGATTCAAATCGAACTTGGAAAATACTCATCGTATTTAGATTAACAACAAAATGAGCTTATGATGTATTTAACTACACATGTATTGTATTATTATTATAATATATATATATATAACAGCTTTTACAGGAGAGGTAACCTTAACACTTGGGGTATTGCTAGTAGAACTTACTGTTGGAAGTAAGACTTATCTGTCTATATTTTATAGTTATTTCCTCTGTTAATTATCAAGCTCTCATTGGAAGGGATTAGAGTTGGCATGTGTCATCCTCCTTAGTAGATACCTTGTATTATGAAGAGGATTTGGGTCATGTTCAATTTATTAGGAAGAATAAGTTTGGAGGACCAAGAGGCATGACCGTTAGTAAAGAGGAAGTTAACACAAATCACCTCAAAACCCTTCTGATGTTATCTACTATTGTGTCTTTCGGGCCAAAGTATGAGCCTGTCATCACGGAGGTTGATGACTAATTTTACTAGAAGATGAATATATGGTGGCTTCAGCAACAGTATCAAGAGCATGTGTGAAGCATTTTCTGGACAAGATAATAATGGAGGAAGTTCAGAAGGCTCACGGAGCAGAGGTAATTTTTAAGGAGGAACCATAAAAAGAAGTAGATGAAATCCAATTACATGAGTTGGATCCTGATCCTATAAAAATAGAAGACAATAAAGTTGAAGTGTTAGATCCCCGAGAAGAAATCAATCTTAGGACACCAGAAAATTCAAGAGTCGTTTATGTTAGTAAACTCCTCCAGGGTGATTTTAAAAATAAAATTGTTGAAGTTTTGTAGGAACATAATGATTGCTTCGCTTGGAATTACAAGGAAATGTCAGGCCTTAGCAGGAGCCTTATTGTACACCATCTTCCAATCAAGCCATACTTCCTTCCACGTCCCCAGCCTCCAAAAATAATGTCAAAGAGGGTGGAACTTAAAGTAAAGGAAGAGATTGAAAAGCTACTAAATGATGATTTAATCCGGCCAACCAGGTACATTTAGTAACTGGCAAATGTAGTTCCAATAGTTAAAAAATAGAAAATTGAGAGTATGTATTGATTTTAGGGATTTAAATATAGTCATTCCTAAATATATTATGTAATGCATGTGGCTGACACTTTAATTGATGCCACTACAAAACATGCATTATTGTCATTTATGGATAGTTTTTCTAGCTATAATCAATTTTTTTTTTATTGCGAATGAAGTTGTTTTTAAAACTGTTTTTAGGTGTCATGGTTTATTTGGTAACTTTGAGTATGCGGTCATGTCATTTGGGCTTAAAAATGCGAAATGAGACTATATCGGAGAAAAAGTGTTGAAATATATCTTGGAATATTTTAAAATAGATATTTGATGTATTGGAAAACGCGTGATTTCGAGAACCGGTTACGCAATTTACAATTTTATTGTTATACGCATAAATGTTTCTTGTTTCAGTTATAAAGATAGTAAACGAACTCCGATTGAGCTGATTTATGAACCATCAGACTAATGTTTTTGAGACGAACAACTTTCGTGTTGAACACTTTTCGAAATTTATAGCAGAAGGGCTTAAAAAATATATTTTTTAGTGAAAACCCCATGATAGGGGCCTGACTGTAATTTTCGGGGGTTAAAACGTAATTTTCTAAAACTTTTCTATATATACCTAATAGTTTTTCAGAAATTACAGAAATACCAAACTTTTTTCCTCTCCCCAAAACGTCCCCCCATCTCTAAAACTGAGAAACCTTCTACCAGCCGCGCCGACGGCTATCCGGTCACGGCCGACCGTCGCGACGACACCAGAGGAGGATCCGACCACCCTGAGTTCAACGGTGGCTGGCGGCGACGCTAGAAACACCAAAAACCACCGCTGGAGAGAGAGAAAGTCACGCGCATGGGTGTTCCGATCCTGAGTCCTCGCTTCGTTTCACGACCCGAGTCACCCGCCAAATTGAAGCCCTTGAAGAGTACTACAAGATAGCAGTGACGATCTTTCTGATCCATTCTAAGTTGCACGCAAAACAAGGAGAATAAGTGGTAGTGAACAGTAACATCAAATGAACAGTAGCTCCGATCGGAATTCCGTCAATTCTAGCGCGTTCGTGGGATTATTTGGAGTCCGTATATGGCCTCGAAATCTTGATGGGGAAAGAGAAAGGATTACACGGACACCAGGTAAGTATCTCATTATGAATTCATCGTAGTAGACAAGGTACGAGGATTGATTATGTGTTTAGATATGTATATAGATGGAAGGCTCATAAAAAATAAGTAGCAATAGTTATGGAGTTTTAGAAAACATGATATGAGAGTTTCGAGAGGTACAGACAGTGAGATTCGTAAAGAGCACGTATAGAAATAAATTGTCTAAAAGTATTCATAGTGTCGGGTTTCTAGATAGCAAGCTAGTATCAGCATGAAAAGTTTAGCATAAGCTGTCGTTATATT
Organism: Zanthoxylum bungeanum; assembly: GCA_019454045.1. Classification (NCBI taxonomy): domain Eukaryota; kingdom Viridiplantae; phylum Streptophyta; class Magnoliopsida; order Sapindales; family Rutaceae; genus Zanthoxylum; species Zanthoxylum bungeanum. Next base: position 25,499 of record SKCR01032204.1, on the reverse strand, counting down.
TTTATAATTAAGCATGTCTTCTAGTAGAACACGTTTTCAGTACGAGTGATGTAAGAGTTTTGTAAAGAGTTTTAACTAAGTTTCCAGGCCTCAGTTTAGTTTTGGTCAGAGTTTGGAATCAGTGTATGAAATGCGTTTATGTTTAATGACACGTGCGAGCATTTTTCATATGGTTGAGTTTGTTAAAATAAGGTACGGGTCCATTTTGTATGTATTGGATGAGTGAGATGTCACCAGCTCGTAATTGGGTGTGGTCGACTTTGTTGTTGTGTATATGGGTAATGACGTTGCATTGCATTGCATTTCATATTGGAGTTCTAATATAGGTCCCAAAATCATGAAATCAAGCAAGAAAAACGCATGAATACACAAAGGAGTTAGGCGGAATTCATACTCACATTGATGGGTTTTGATGAAATGAAACAAAGATGCATTTTTGCACTGCATGTTGCTGCTCGGCAGTGAACTGCGCACAGGCGGACTGCTCGGCGTTGGTGGTGGTGGTCTCCTCCTTGTTCGGCCATTGATGACCTCCATTGAAGCTCCAAGCTTCAAGCTTTTCCATGCTCATGAAGACACTTCCCTATCACCTTGGTATGCCTCCTAGAGTGTGCTAGCACAAAGATCTTGCAACAAGATCATTTCTTCTCCATCTTGCTCGGTGTGAAAACCAGAAAAACAGAGAGAGAAAACGGTCCAAGACCGTGAGAGAAGAAGAGCAAATTTTTTGCTCCATTTTTGGCTCCAAACACAAAAACCGTAAAAAGGGAGAGAGTGAAGTGTTGGAAATAAAAATGTAAAAGGGTTTATATATTTTCCAAGAATTAATAAACCATTTACCTTTTCTTTTAATTCCAAAAAGCAAGCATTAAATGCTTGTAAATCACTACAAATCAACTCACATCAATCACTCAAATGTCACATCACTCAAAGTGACATGTGATTTGACGTTTGATGTGACTTGCGATTTGACGCTTGATTTGACTTGTGTGCCGCACTCGAATTCGAAAATGCGAATGCGCTCGCAAACAATCCCGGGCTCGGGTTCGCTAATTCCAAATTAACGAATTTTCCGTCGCGTCGTAATTAAATGATCACGCCTAACGAAATCACTATTCACGTCGCTAACGAATTAATTCTAAATTAATTCGTTCGCCCGAATTAAAATCCAATTTTAATTCCGCGTCGAAATCCAGTTTCGATTAATATATCGAATATATTAATTTTACCGATTAATTCCAAATTAATCGTTCTCTCTCTTAACGATATTTTATCCGAGATAAAATATCTCCGTAATTAATCCCAGATTAATTTTCTCTCTCATCGAATTAATCCAGATTAATTAAAGTGCGAGTCATACGTCATCGGTGAATTTTCAGGAACCGACCCATGAGATCTCCGGATATGTTGGCAGCTAATACGGTCGTCGGACTGTCCGAACACGTAAGTACCTTGTATTACGTTTATACCGATTTACAAGACAAGGTTGGCTTCTAGCAAAGCGCCATGCCTACCCAATTCTCCAGAAATATTCTTAAAGGAATATATAGATCTGTATCAAGCGTAGTATACCGTAGTATTGTGTATATCAGCCTAGTATCGGATAGTCACGTGCCAGGGCTGGGGCTGGATAAGTGTCTGCCCCGTCCGAAGCACATGTCGGATGTCTGGTAACTAGTCTCTATAATCGGATATACATGACCTTATCATAATATCTCGATGGCTGGCCAGCACTTAAGAGCACTAATACCGTATCCTGCGTGACATCATCTCCACTATAACTGAAGTGATACTTCCGTCTCGACATCACACTCAATACACTACGACTCTCTGATAAACCCAGAAGCGGTGTACGCAGAGCCGGTTAAAGCCCTTGTACCACCAAGACCAAAGTCTACCGATTATCGCAAGTATTAGCGATGCAAGTCTCAGGTTAAGACTATACACACCTACCTTGATTTCGGCCTCCCATAGACACATAGTCATAATACCAATGGGATTCCGAGGGTCTATCCAGAGCGAAGCTGGTTCCCAATTCTCCATCGGTGAAACACGACCTCCTATCGCACTTGCATAAGTATCCAATACTTAAATATATGAGAACTATGCCGGTGTGCCCTCACAACACGCACAAGTGCAATACTAGCCTATTCCGCATTATCGATGTCCTGTCTCGATAATACTCCGGCTAGGGATATTAATGATTAATCCTTCGTGGACTGATACTGTCTCATATCATCTCAATCCAGGAACTAATCATATGGACCTCTCTTCATTTATACATATATGGTGATCTAATCACAAATGATGAGAGTGCAATTTCCTTGTCACATAGTTAATTTGTACAACAACACCGTTATCTGTACAAATAGTGACGTTATGGGTTATATTATCCAACAATCTCCCACTTGGCACATAGCCAGTCACTCGAGTGTCTAACACCCGAACTATGTACGGTTCCCTCAAATTGCTGAGGAAAAGTTTCGTCAGCGAATTTGCGTAATTATCTTTTGACGCGATTTATACGATCATCACATCGCCACGATGTATGATCCGAACGAATCAGATAAATATCTAAGTATGTATCTGGATCGTTGATGAGACCATTAATTCTTTAGCCTGTGCTGACGCCTAGCTCAGCTGCTAACAGAACTATTCTAATCTAATTAGATTTGTATCGACCCAAATGACTTCTATTGCTGCTTCAGCTGCAACAACAACCCGCATTTGTTGTTTATTCGGTAACAGTATCTTGCTTGGAAGATTTCCAGCTCACTGTACCGTTCTTCAAACTTTATAGTACCGCAGTATTTACCGGTTTGGAAACTTGCAGCAGTGATCCTAGTCACTTCAAGTTCTCCTACTCCATAATTTAAGAGAGCATCTTTAGTTCTCTAAGATACTAATAGATGTCCTTAACTTCAATCCAATGACTATCACTTGGATTGTCCTGATTGTGACTCCATATGCTCAAAGCGTATGAGACACCATATCAAGTACATTTTAAATCTATCCCAGTAGATCTTTATTCCTTGAATAAAGGTTGTTACTCCCCAGAATTCTACGGAGAATTCTTATGAAAGCCAAGCTTTCACCGATTGCTTTATGGGAATTTCATTTCAAGAAATGACATATTATCATTATTTTACAGGACATTCATGTCAGTGCACTCCACTAACCCTTTTATATACACAAGAATCATTTCGTTTTGAATTAAATCATACTTCATTATGATTACATCAAAACGATAATTCCTAGAACCTATGCTTGCTTCAATCCAAACATAGATCGAATAACCTGCAAACCTTGTTTGCTTGTTATGGTACGACAAAACCGACAGGATGCTATAAACATCCTCCGAAAGGTTTCCTTTTCAGGAAAGCGATTTTCCGTTAAGCTTTCATATTTCATAAATGAATACACAGCTTTAGCAAGCATTATCCAAATTGATTTACAATGGCAACAGGTAAAAGGTTGAACTGTTATTAACACAATGTTGATAACGATACCTTTCCGTCAAAAGCCCAGCTTTGTACGTTGGTATGTTGCCTTCCATGTATGTCTTCCTTGAAGACGTTTAATGTACCAATAGGCACAATGCTTGTGGTACAACAACTAGTATCCAAAATAGTTGTTAAACATGGAATCCATTTCGGACTTATGGCACTTTGCCATAATAGGGAGTCGATACCTTGTATCACTTCCTCAAAATGTAATCGGTTGTATACCTTCAAAAGATTGACATCTTTAGGAGGTTAGATCAGAAACCCATACCCTAGGTTGTTTTCTGACTCTCTTTGATCTACGCGGTTCTTGTGTATTCGAAGATTAATGGTATAGATTCATCATAGAGAACTATTTGTGTTCCATTAAGGACTTTGTGCCTTGAACAGTATTACTTCGATTTTCATCGAGTATCACTATCCTCCCACTGACCACTGCATATCGGTATTCCTCTCAGGAAAAATCGCATGGTGAGCAACAATCACATTGTTCTCATGTGAGATTTATAAGTACTATACTTTGGTTTCCCTTAGGATAACGTATATTGGCACTTATCCAATTTGGGTCCTTAGTTTGGTATTATCCAAACATATGCCTAGCATCCCAAATTATCAGGAATGAGAAACCTCGTTTCTTCCCTGTTCATATCCTATATGACATCTGTCAAACAGATTTATATGGAATCTTATTCTAAATAAGTTATTGCACTGTTATTAAACTTATCCGTTGAAGGAAATAGTAGCTCAGAGCGACTCATGATTAGCCTTATCATGTCTAACATCATTCGGTTAATCCGTTCGGACATACCGTCACTTTGACGTGTTCTGGGAGGAGTCCTCATTTGAAAGAATACTATACTCTTTCAAGTATATAAGAAACTTATTGCTTAAGTATTTTCCATTACGGTCTTACCGTCACGGTATAATACTATAGCCGATCTGTTTGTCTATTTCGTGTCGAAACTCTAAAAGTTTCTGATTTGTGTTCTTCAAAAGAAACACATAACCATAACGTGATGCCACATCCGTTAAGGTCACGAAATATTCATGTTCACATCTAGCCTAGCTAGATATGGGCCACTTTTTCACCATGAATAGGGCTAACAGATCGGTGGCCCTTTTACTATTACCAAGTAAATAGTATTTTAGGTATTTTACCTAATAACTAGATTCGCAGACCTTATTTGAATAGTCAAATCAGTCCTAGTACCCACTCTTCAAAAGTGTGGATATACGAGTCTCGTTAAATTGTGTCCTAGACAACAATGCCACAAATAAGTCTCTATTGATCAAATCATTTTTAAGCTATTTATTTGTCATTTTATATGTTTGAGATTTTATTTATATTCAAAATATAAATTCTGTTATTTACATTTAATGTATTTATCTCAGTATCATCTTTATATAATAAAACACTTAGTGTTCTATAATATAAAGGTTTTATCCGTAACGGATTACACACTAATATAGAGATAATGTCTCTAGTCAAACTAGTTACATTATAACAGTTCCTAATTTAAGTACATACCCAAGGGTAGTTCCTAAACTTAGGTATCTACGGTCGAAAAACAGCCTTCTTTCCCGTTTCCGATTCGCAGAGAGGAAATCTCGGCTTGAAGTCAGTATCCAGCTCATAACGGATTCTGAACATCAATACATATATTTTATGTACCACACTAAGTATTTAAAATCCAATTTCAATACTAGTAGTGAACATAACTTTGACAAATATTTTAAAGTTAGAGCCTCGCCCTTTCTTTAATTCCTTCGTGTCTTCCATATCCAAATGGTAGTCACTTTGGGATATGTCAATTATCTTTTCAATATTTCACAAACCTTTGGCCAAGCCTTGGGTTTCGGAATATCGAAACGATGTGCACCTTGTGCAACACGCCCAATTGCAAACTTTGACTTTTCACCTCTAGAATAGTCAAATCAATTCTCTAAGAATTATTAATTGCAATTTAATACTTTTAAATCTAAAGATATATTTATGATAAGTATATTAATTAAGCACTAAAGTCATCATCACATAAATCTTCCAAAGATTTTATGCTCTACTTATTTGCTTAATTATAGGCCTAGTCATAATAAGTTATTTTATCAAATAAATTAACCTATTATTAATTCCCAATTTGAAAATTAAATTATTTAAAATATTTTAATCCCAGATTATATTTTAAATATCCAACTTTTCAATTTTATCTTGATTACAATAGTCTAACTATTTAATCAACGATTAGTGGTACTATATATATTATAATGATTATAATAGTCAACTATATAATCAAATATAATCCAAATTAATTAACCTCAATTACATTGATTACTATAATCCAATTTATAAATCAATTGTAAACTGAAATTAATTAATTCAAATATATTGATTAATATAATCCAATTATATATAATCAAGTATAATACAGTCCAACTGTTTATTAAACAACAATTTAAATATTAGTCCGACTAACATTTAATATAACGACGAAATAATTTAAATGAGCGCGTATGGCGAGTAATTGAACGAGTATTGCAAATTCAATTCTTGCCTCCCACTATTTTTCGTCGAGCCTCTAACCCTCTGTCGAGTACTCGGGAAACCGTGTTTCCTAGTGGGCTAGGATCCCGTTAAATATCACACAATCTTGACTTTGGCCAATAAATTGTATGATAATTAACTAGGTAGATCTCGAAGATCAATTGGATCTCATCCAACTCCTAGATCCAGTAGGTGGACATCCAAGTACCAAACATATATCTTATATATGTCTATACATCGAATGTATACCCTAACCTTTTTCCTCTGAATCAACTAGGCCTTGGCTTTGGCACAACAAACCTAGTGATCTCAGTCAAGCGCGGACCCATTGACATGGAAGCTTCGTAATCAATGTCTATGGACAAGAAGTGGTCTTGACTTTGGCCAACAAACCACAACTTGGACACGACACCGATATGGAACAAAGCCTCGTGATTAAAACACATCTTTGACGGACAAGGGTTTGACTTTGGCCAACAACCCCTGGCAATCTCGGATCTTGAGTAAGAATCACTCAATGGAAGGAAAATAAACGCTTGATATTTAACGAGGGTTTTTCGCGTGCAAATTGGTTACCAATTTATTATCTTTGTTAAGGTCTCATCATCATACACCCTTAAACATGCATTCTAAACACATAATAAAGCGCATATGTAAAATAATAATGATATACGGATGGATATTTTACATTGATCCTAGATCAAATCTCTCACTTTCTCTCTCCCGCTAGCACTAATATTTCTTCTACCCGTTACACTACACTTCTAAAGAAACCTCATTACATTGAGGGGAATAGGTGAGAAGAGAATACAAAGAATAGGAGATAAGGCTGGACACGCAGGTCCAATTAATAAATCAAATTTATTAAAACAATTTCTAAAATTGCCCCACCCGACGAATATCCATCCGATATACATTATTCATGCATCGCAACCATGTATGTAGGAGTTAAATCAAGTCCCAAGATCAACAAATCAAGCATAAAAAACGAGTATGAACACATCAAAGGAGGTGCGGAATCAACTCACATTGAATTCGGTTTTGATGAAATGAACACAAGTTGCGTTTTTATCTCCTCCATGAAGCTCGGCAGTAGCTATATTTGACAAGGGGCTGCTCGGTTTTGGTCCATCTTGATCCTTGAAGATTCGGCCATGCATGGACTCCATTGAAGCTCAAAGCTTCAAGCTCCAAAAATTAAATCCAAGCTAATGAAGACACTTCCCTAGCACCTATGTATCACTCATGGTGTGCTAGCACTAAGTCTTCTTCAATTTGCTTCTCAAAAATTTCGGTGAAACCAGAAAAATCAAGAAGAAAAACGGTAGTGAAGCCGTTAAGAAGATGAGAGGAAAAGAGAGGGAAAATGAGGAAACCGTATCTTGCATGTGAGAGAGAGAAAATATTTAATATATATATTTATTTCTTTACCAAGTAAATTAAATAAAAGATATATATAACTTTAATTCAAAAGTCAAAAATAAAAAGCATTAAAGCTTCCCTCATTTCTACTTTTAACTTTAAGTCCATCACATCACTTTAATAAAGTGACATGTTGTCAAGTCACATCACTCAAAGTGACAATTGATTTGACGCATGATGTGACAAACGATTTGAAGCTTGATGTGACTCGCGTGCCGCGCTCGAATTGAAATGCGAATGCGCTCGCAATCACTCTCGGGCTCGGGTTCGCTAATTCCAAATTAAAGAATTTTCCGTCGCGTCGTAATTAAATGATTACGCCTAGCGAAATCACTATTCACGTCGCTATCGAATTAATTCTAAATTAATTCGTTCGCCCGAATTAAAATCTAATTTTAATTCCGCGTCAAAATCCAATTTCTTATAATATATCGAATATATTATTTTATCGATAATTCCAATTAATCGTTCTCTCTCTTTAATTAATATTTTATCCCAGATAAAATAGCTCCGTAATTAATCCCAGATTAATTTTCTCCCTCATCGAATCAATCCCAGATTAATTCTATCTCTCTATTCTATTAATCCCAGATTAATCAAAGTGGAGTCATACGTCATCGGTGAATCTTCAGGAACCGACCCATGAGATCTCTGGATATGTTGGCAGTAAATACGATCGTCGGATAATCCGAACACGTAAGTACCTCGTACTACGTTTATACCGATTTACAAGACAAGGTTGGCTTCTAGCAAAGCGCCATGCCTACCCAATTCTCCATAAATATTCTTACAGGAATATATAGATCTGTATCAAGCGTAGTATACCGTAGTATTGTGTATATTGGTCCAGTATCGGATAGTCACGTGCTAGGGCTGGGGCTGGATAAGTGTCTGCCCCGTCCGAAGCACATGTCGGATGTCTGGTAACATAGTCTCTATAATCGGATATTTACGACCTGGTCACAATATCCCGATGGTTGCGCAACACTTAAGAGCACTAGTACCGTATCCTGCGTGACATCATCTCCAATATAACTGAAGTGATACTTCCGTCTTGACATCACACCCAATACACTACGACTCTCTGATAAACGCAGAAATGGTGTACACAGAACCGGTTAAAGTCCTGTACCACCAAGACCAAAGTCTACCGATTATCGCAAGTATTAGCGATGCAAGTCTCAGGTTAAGACTATACACACCTACCTTGATTTCGGCCTCCCATAGACACATAGTCATAATACCAATGGGATTCCGAGGGGTCTATCCAGAGCGAAGCTGTTTCCCGTACCATCGGTGAAACACGACCTCTATCGCACTTGCATAAGTATCCAATACTTATATATATGAGAACTATGCCGTTGTGCCCTCACAACACGCACAAGTGCAATACTAGCCTATTCCGCATTATCGATGTCCTGTCTCGATAATACTCCGGCTAGGGATATTTAATGATTAATCCTTCGTGGACTGATACTGTCTCATATCATCTCAATCCAGGAACTAATCATATGGGACTCTATTCATTTATACATTTATAGTGATTTAATCACAAATGATGAGAGTGCAATTTCCTTGTCACATAGTTATTTGTACAACAACACCGTGATCTGTACAAATAGTGACGCTATGGGTCATATTATCCAACAATCTCCCACTTGGCACATAGCCAGTCACTCGAGTGTCTAACAAACCCCGAACTATGTACAATTCGCTCAAATTGCTGAGGAAAGGTTTTCGTCAGCGGATTTTCTTATTATCGTCTGACGCGATTTACACGATCATCCATCGCCACGATGTATGATCCGAACGAATCAGATGATATAGAAGTATATATCTGGATCGTCGATGAGACCTTTAATTCTTTAGCCTGTGCTGACGCCTAGCTCAGCTGCTAACAGAACTATATCTAATCTAATTAGATTTATTATCGATCCAAATGGCTTCTATTGCTGCCTCAGCTGCAGCAATAATCCGCATTTGTTGTTAATTCGGCAACAGTTATCTTGCTCGGAAGATTTCCAGCTCACTGTCCCAGTGTTCAAACTTTATAGTACCGCGCAGTTTTTACCGGTTTGGAAACTTGAGCAGCAGTGATCCCAGTCACTTCAAGTTCTCCATCTCCATAGTTTAAGACAACATCTTTAGTTCTCTCAGATACTAACAGATGTTCTTAATCTTCAATCCAGTGACTATCACTTGGATTGACCCATTGTGACTCCATATGCTCAAAGCGTATGAGACACCAATACAAGTACATTTTAAATGTACAATTTCTCAGAGAGTGTTACCAACTCCAATCTCTAGCCCAGTAGATCTTTATTCCTTGAATAAAGGTTGTTACTCCCCACCAGAATTCTACGGAGAATTTCTTATGAAAGCCAAGCTTTCACCTTGATTGTTTTATGGGAATTTCATTGTCAAGAAGCGACATATTATCATTATTTTACATGACATTCATGTCAGTGCACTCCCACTAACCTACTTATATACACAAGAATTATTTCGTTTTGAGTCAAATCATAAACCATTATGATTATTCAAAACGTCAGTTCCTCCGAGAACCTTATGCTTGCTTCAATCCAACATGGATCGAATAACCCGCAAACCTTGTTTGTCGGTTATACAAAATCGTCAGGATGTTGAAAGCATCCTCCAAAATGTTTCCTTTTCAGGAAAGCGATTTTGATCTGCAACTGACATATTTCAAAAATGAAATATGCAGTTATCAACAAGCATCTTCAAAATGGATTTACCATGGCAACAGGTAAAAGGTTGAACCATTATTAACACAATGTTGATAACGATACCTTTTCGTCAAAAGCCTAGCTTTGTACGTTGGTATGTTGCCTTCCATGTATGTCTTCCTTGAAGACGTTTAATGTACCATAGGCACAATGCCTCGTGGTACAACAACTAGTATCCAAAATAGTTGTTAAACATGGAATCCATTTTGGACTCATGGCACTTTGCCATAATAGGGAGTCGATACTTCGTATCACTTCCTCATACGTAATCAGTTGGTGTACCTTAAAAGATTAATGGTATAGATTCATCATAGATGAACTATTTGTGTTCCATTACGGACTTCGTGTCTTGAACAAATTACTTACTACAATTTTCATCGAGTATCACTATCCTCCCTCCCACTGACGACTGCATATCGGTATTCCTCTCAGGAAAAACCGCATGGTGAGCAACAATCACATTGTTCTCATGTGAGATTTATAAGTACTATACTTATGGTTTCCCTTAGGATAACCTATATTGACACTTATCCAATTTGGGTCCTTAGTTTGGTATCATCCAAACGTTTTGCCTGGCATACCCAAATTATCAGGAATGAGAAACCTCGTTTCTTCCCTGTTCATATCCTATATGATATCTGTCAACAGATTTATATGGAACCTTATTCTAAATAAGTTTTGCACTGTTAGTACTATCCTATTGAAGGAAACAGTAGCTTAGAGCGACTCATGATTAATCTTATCATGTTTAACATGATTCGGTTAATACGTTCGGACACACCGTCACTTTGACGTGTTCCGTGAGGAGTCCTCATTTGAAAGAATACTATACTCTTTCAAGTATATAAGAAACTTATTGCTTAAGTATTTTCATTACGGTCTTACCGTGACGGTATAATACTATAGCCGATCTGTTTGTCTATTTTGTGTCGAAACTCTAAAAGTTTCCGATTTGTGTTCTTCAAAAGAAACATATAACCATAACGTGATGCCACATCCGTTAAGGTCACGAAATATTCATGTTCACATCTAGCCTAGCTAGATATGGGCCCACTAACTTCACCATGAATAGGGCTAACAGATCGGTGGCACTTACACTATTACCAAGTAAATAGTATTTTAGGTACTTTACCTAATAAACTAGATTCGCAGACCTTATTTGAATAGTCAAATCAGTCCTAGTACCCACTCTTCAAAAGTGTGGATATGCGAGTCTAATTAAATTGTGTCCTAGACAACAATGCCACAAATAAGTCTCTATGATCAAATCAATTTGAGCTATTTATTTGTCAATTTATATGTTTGAGATTTTATTTATATTCAAAATATAAATTCTGTTATTTACATCTAATGTATTTATCTCAGTATCATCTTTATATAATAAAACACTTAGTGTTCTATATATAAAGGTTTTATCTGCAACGGATTAAACACTGATAAAGAGATAATGTCTCTAGTCAACTAGTTACATTATAACAGTTACTAATTCAAGTATATACCCAAAGGGTAGTTCCTAAACTTATGTATCTACGGTCGAAACAGCGACTTTCGTCCCTTTCCGATTCGCAGAGAATCTCAGCTTGAAGTCAGTATCCTGCTCAAAGCAGATTCTGAAATCTACATATATTTTATGTACACACTAAGTATTTAAAATCTAATTTCAATACTAGTTGTGAACATAACTAAGACAAACATTTTCAAAGTAGAGCCTTGCCCTTTCTTTAATTCCTTCGTGTCTGCCATATCCAAATGGTAGTCACTTTGGGATATGTCAATTATCCTTTTCAATATTTCAGAAACCTTAGGCCAAGCCTTGGGTTTTAGAATATTGAAAGGAATGTGCACCTCGTGCTACATGCCCAATTGCAAACTTTGATTTTATATAAATAGTCAATTAATTCTCCAAGAATTATAAATTGCAATTTTAATACTTCTTAAATCTAAAATTAGATTTATGACAAGTATATTAAATTAAGCATTAAAGTCATCATCACATAAATCTTCCAAAGATTTTATGCTCTACTTATCTTGCTTAATTTTGGGCTTAGGTATAATAAGTTATTTTATCAAATAAAGTAACCTATTATTTATTCCCAATTTGAAAATTAAATCATTTAAAATATTTTAATCCTAGATTATATTTTAAATATCCAACTTTTCAATTTTATCTTGATTACAATAGTCCAACTATTTAATCAACGATTAGTGGTACTTATATATTATAATGATTATAATAGTCCAACTATATAATCAAATATAATCCAAATTAATTAACCTCAATTACATTGATTACTATAATCCAATTATAAAATCAACTGTAAACTGAAATTAATTAATTCAATATATTGATTAATATAATCCAATTATATAAATCAAGTATAATACAGTCCAACTGTTTATTAAAACAACAATTTAAATATTAGTCTAACTAACATTTAATACTAATGACGAAATAATTTAAATTGAGCGCGTATGGCGAGTAATTGAACGAATATTGCAAATTCAATTCTTGCCTCCCACTATTTTTCGTCGAGCCTCTAACCCTCTGTCGAGTACTCGGGAAACCGTGTTTCCTAGTGGGCTAGGATCCCGTTAAATATCACACAATCTTGACTTTGGCCAACAAATTGTATGATAGTTAACTAGGTAGATCTCGAAGATCAATTGGATCTCATCCAACTCCTAGATCCAGTAGGTGGACATCCAAGTCCCAAACATATATCTTATATATGCCTATACATCGAATGTATACCCTAACCTTTTTCTCTGAATCAACTAGGCCTTGGCTTTGGCACAACAAACCTAGTGATCCCAGTCAAGCGCGGACCCATTGACTTGGAAGCTTTGTAATCAATGTCAATGGACAAGAAGTGGTCTTGACTTTGGCCAACAAACCACAACTTGGACACGACACCGATATGGAACAAAGCCTCGTGATTAAAACAATCTTTGATGGACAAGGGCTTGACTTTGGCCAACAACCCCTGCCAATCTCGGATCTTGAGTAAGAATCACTCAATGGAAGGAAAAACGCATGATATTTAACGAGGGTTTTTCGCGTGCAAATTGGCTACCAATTTAATTATCTTTTAAGGTCTCATCATCATACACCCTTAAGCATGCATTCTAAACACATAATAAAGCGAGTATGAATAAAATAATAATGATATGAGGATGGATATTTTACATTGATCCTAGATCAAATCTCTCACTTTCCTCTCTCCCGCTAGCACTTGTATTACTTCTACCCGTTACACTACACTTCTAAAGAAACCTCTTTTACATGGAGGGGAATAGGTGAGAAGAGAATACAAAGAAATAGGAGATAAGGCTGGACACGCAGGTCCAATTAATAAATCAAATTTATTACAATTTCCAAAATCGCCCCACCCGACTAATATCCATCCGATATACATTATTCAAACATCACAACCATGTATTCATACAAGCATGTTATCAATCAATCAATCAAATTAATTAATCTTGATTATTAGTGATCATCCAATGTTCAAACAAAGATTTGATTTTGTTCGAGTCAAACTCGTATTGCGAACACGTACTCAAAGTACGATTTCTCAAATAAAATTAAATTACATGATTAAATCCAATTTAATACGTATTTAATTCTAATTCATTATTTAATTCTAATTAAATATTACACCTTTATTAACGAACCTTTACGACTTAAATTCCAAATTTATTGTAACGGGTCTCAAAGCCCGATTAACATCTAATGTTTTATTTAATTAAAGTCCAATGGGCTTTTAATTAATTCTATTAGGCGTGGACTTTTGGTCAACTCGGGTCAAACCGAACAACCAAATCCAATCCGGGAGTTACCCAATAAGCCTTTAAATTAATTTTGGCCCATTAGGCCCAATTAAATAATTAAGGTCCATTAAGTCATAATTGGACCTTTTGGATTCGGTTTTGGGCCTAATTGGATCCAACCATTTTGCCTAAACCCAACTTTGTTACAACAAAGCCCAAAAGCCCAATTACAACCTAACAAGCCCAATTTCCAAAATCAAGCCCAAACTAATTAACTTATAAAATTCCAAATTTCACAATTAATTAACCTAAGTGTAATACACAATCAATTACTCAATTAACATTTCTAAAACATCAATTAGCCTAATTAATCATGCACTTTAACATTAAATAGTGTCCAACACAATTTATTAAAATCAAACCCAATTTACATGCTTTCAAGTCTCGGCAATTAGGGGTTTTTCAATTCGATTCGGTTTCAATCCAATTGAGTCCACAATCATAATTTACCAAATCAATTCAACTCATCCAATGAATCAAACAACAAAATCACAATGAATTTCATGTCCAATTGAGATTCGGTCAACCCACTTTATAAAGGGAAAATTGTTCCAAATCAAAATTCAATTCAATTGAACTTCAAAACAACATTACCCAATTGTTTTAAGTCATCCAATGATCAAACAAAACAAAATTACCAAGACATTAGGGTTATCCAATTTTCGGCCATGCCTCCAATTTGGGGAAAATTGATCCAATCCAATTTTCTTGAAATTGATCACTCACAATCTCAATAAAACATGTTTTAAGCATACTTAAACATCCAATTTAATTAAAACATGCTCAACACATTTTACCCAATTTCAAGTACATGTTCAACCTAAAGAATTGGGGAAAATTGATCCAATCCAATTTTCTTGAAATTGATCATGCACAACTTCAATTAATCAACATACAAGCATACTTAATCAACCAATTCAACCAAATCATGCTTCAATTGATTTTGCCCAAATAAAGTTTGACCAAATTTAGGGAAAATTGAATCCAATCCAATTTCATGAAATAGATCATGCACAATCTCAATTAAACATCATCCAAGCATGCTTAACAATCAATTTAACCAAAACAAGTCAAAATCGATTTTGCCCAAAATAAACCCTAACTTTTTTCATGCTTGATAATAGCTCAAGATACCATTGTAGGAGTTAAATCAAGTCCCAAGATCAACAAATCAAGCATAAAAAATGAGTATGAACACATCAAAGGAGGTGTGGAATCAACTCACATTGAATTCGGTTTTGATGAAATGAACACAAGTTGCGTTTTTGTTCCTCCATGAAGCTCGGCA
Organism: Zanthoxylum bungeanum; assembly: GCA_019454045.1. Lineage (NCBI taxonomy): Eukaryota > Viridiplantae > Streptophyta > Magnoliopsida > Sapindales > Rutaceae > Zanthoxylum > Zanthoxylum bungeanum. The sequence goes on along the minus strand of SKCR01032204.1, from coordinate 10,169 downwards.
GTAGCTATATTTGACAGGGGGCTGCTCGGTTTTGGTCCATCTTGATCCTTGAAGATTCGGCCATGCATGGACTCCATTGAAGCTCAAAGCTTCAAGCTCCGAAAATTAAATCCAAGCTCATGAAGACACTTCCCTATCACCTATGTATCACTCATGGTGTGCTAGCACTAAGTCTTCTTCAATTTGCTTCTCAAAATTTCGGTGAAACCAGAAAAATCAGAAGAAAAACGGCAGTGAAGCCGTGAAGAAGATGAGAGGAAAAGAGAGGGAAAATGAGGAAACCGTATCTTGCATGTGAGAGAGAGAGAAAAGATTTAATATATATATTTATTTCCTTTACCAAGTAAATTAAATAAAAGATATATATAACTTAATTCAAAAGTCAAAAATAAAAAGCATTAAAGCTTTCCATCATTTCTACTTTTAACTTTAAGTCACATCACATCACTTTATAAAGTGACATGTGTCAAGTCACATCACTCAAAGTGACAATTGATTTGACGCATGATGTGACAAACGATTTGAAGCTTGATGTGACTCGCGTGCCGCGCTCGAATTCGAAATGCGAATGCGCTCGCAATCACTCTCGGGCTCGGGTTCGCTAATTCCAAATTAAAGAATTTTCCGTCGCGTCGTAATTAAATGATTACGCCTAGCGAAATCACTATTCACGTCGCTAACGAATTAATTCTAAATTAATTCGTTCGCCCGAATTAAAATCTAATTTTAATTCCGCTCAAAATCCAATTTCTTATAATATATCGAATATATATTTTATCGATTAATTCCAAATTAATCGTTCTCTCTCTTTAATTAATATTTTATCCCAGATATAAAATATCTCCGTAATTAATCCCAGATTAATTTTCTCCCTCATCGAATTAATCCCAGATTAATTCTATCTCTCTATTCTAATTAATCCCAGATTAATCAAAGTGCGAGTCATACGTCATCGGTGAATCTTCAGGAACCGACCAATGAGATCTCCGGATATGTTGGCAGTAAATACGATCGTCGGATATCCGAAATATTAAGTACCTCGTACTACGTTTATACCGATTTACAAGACAAGGTTGGCTTCTAGCAAAGCGCCATGCCTACCCAATTCTCCAGAAATATTCTTACAGGAATATATAGATCTGTATCAAGCGTAGTATACCGTAGTATTGTGTATATTGGTCCAGTATCGGATAGTCACGTGCTAGGGCTGGGGCTGGATAAGTGTCTGCCCCGTCCGAAGCACATGTCGGATGTCTCGTAACATAGTCTCTATAATCGGATATTTATGACCTGGTCACAATATCTCGATGGTTGCGCAACACTTAAGAGCACTAGTACCGTATCCTGCGTGACATCATCTCCAATATAACTGAAGTGATACTTCCGTCTTGACATCACACCCAATACACTACGACTCTCTGATAAACCCAGAAATGGTGTACACAGAACCGGTTAAAGTCCTGTACCACCAAGACCAAAGTCTACCGATTATCGCAAGTATTAGAGATGCAAGTCTCAGGTTAAGACTATACACACCTACCTTGATTTCGGCCTCCCATAGACACATAGTCATAATACCAATGGGATTCTGAGGGGTCTATCTAGAGCGAAGCAGTTTTCCGTACCATCGGTGTGAAACACGACCTCCTATCGCACTTGCATAAGTATCCAATACTTATATATATGAGAACTATGCCGTTGTGCCCTCACAACACGCACAAGTGCAATACTAGCCTATTCCGCATTATCGATGTCCTGTCTCGATAATACTCCGGCTAGGGATATTTAATGATTAATCCTTCGTGGACTGATACTGTCTCATATCATCTCAATCCAGGAACTAATCATATGGACCTCTCTTCATTTATACATTTATAGTGATTAATCACAAATGATGAGAGTGCAATTTCCTTGTCACATAGTTAATTTGCTACAACAACACCGTGATCTGTACAAATAGTGACGCTATGGGTCATATTATCCAACAATGTATTCATACAAGCATGTTTCAATCAATCTAATCCAATTAATTAATCTGATAATTAGTGATCATCCAATGTTCAAACAACGATTTGATTTTTGCGCGAGTCAAACTCGTTTTGCGAATAAGTACTCAAAGTACGAATTCTTGAATTAAATTAAACTACATAATTAAACCAATTTAATACGCATTTAATTCTAATTCACTATTCAATTCCAAATTGAATATTACACTTTTATTAACGAACCTTTACGACTTAAATTCCAAATTTAATCGCAACGGGTCTCAAAGCCCGATTAACATCTAATGTTTATTTAATTAAAGTCCAATGGGCTTTTAATTAATTTCTATAAGGCGTGGACTTTTGGTCAACTCGGGTCAAACCAAATAACCAAAATCCAATCCGGGAGTTACCCCATAAGCCTTTAAATTAATTTTGGCCCATTAGGCCCAATTAAATAATTAAGGTCCATTAAGTCATAATTGGACTTTATGGATACGATTTTAGGCCCAATTGGATCAACCAAATTGGCCTAAACTCAACTTTGTACAACAAAGCCCAAAAGCCCAATTACAACCTATAAGGCCCAATTTCCAAAATAAGCCCAATTAATTAACTTATAAAATTCTAAATTCCATAATTAATTAACCTAAGTGTAATACACAATTAACCACCCAATTAATATTTCTAAAACATCAATTAGCATACTTAATCATGCACTTTAATGACAAATAGTGTCCAACACAATTTTAACAAAATCAAACCATTACATGCTACTTTATTCTCGGCAATAAGGGGGTTTTTCAATCCGATTCGGTTTCAATCCAATTGAATCCACAATCATCATTTCCCAAATCAATTAAATTCATCCAATGAATTAAAATCACAAAACACAATGAATTCAAATTCAATTGAATTCGGCCAAGCCACTTTAATTTGGGAAAAATGTTCCAAATCAAAATTCAATCAAATTGAACTTCAAAACAACATTACCCAATTGTTTTAAGTCATCCAATGATCAAACAAACAAAATCACCAAGAAATTTAGGGTTCTCAATTTTCGGCCAACATAAGCAATTTGGGGAAAATTGTTCCAAACTCATTTTCAACAAATTGATCCAATCAATCATCAATTAAACATACTTTAAGCATTCTAAATCATCCAATTTCATCAAACATGCTCAAAATCAAGTTTACCCAAATTTATCACTTTATGCCAACATAAAAAATTGGGGAAATTTGTTCCAAACACAATTTCAACAAATTGATCCAATCAATCTTAAATTAAACATACTTTAAGCATTCTCATTCATCCAATTTCACAAAATATGCTCAAAATAAAGTTTACCCCAATTTTTCACTTTATGCCAACATAACAAATTGGGGAAATTTGTTCCAAACAAATTTCTTCAAATTGATCCAATCAATCATTAATTCCAACTCATTTAAGCATACTATAACAAACAATTTCATCAAACATGCCCAAATTCGTTTTACCCAATTTGTCATGCCCAAAATTTGGGGAAAATTGAATCCAATCCAATTTCATGAAATTGATCATGCACAACTTCAATTCATCAACATACAAGCATACTTAATCATCCAATTTAACCAAATCATGCTTCAATTGATTATCCCCAATTTTAACCCTAACTTTTTTCATGCTTGATAATAGCTCAAGATACCATTGTTGGAGTTCTAATATAGGTCCCAAAATCATGAAATCAAGCAACAAAAACGCATGAATACACAAAGGAGTTAGGCGGAATTCATACTCACATTGATGGGTTTTGATGAAATGAAACAAAGATGCGTTTTTGCACTGCATGTTGCTGCTCGGCAGTGAGCTGCGCACAGGCGGACTGCTCGGCGTTGGTGGTGGTGGTCTCCTCCTTGTTCGGCCATTGATGACCTCCATTGAAGCTCCAAGCTTCAAGCTTTTCCATGCTCATGAAGACACTTCCCTATCACCTTGGTATGCCTCCTAGAGTGTGCTAGCACAAAGATCTTGCAACAAGATCATTTCTTCTCCATCTTGCTCGGTGAAAACCAGAAAAACAGAGAGAGAAAACGGTCCAAGACCGTGAGAGAAGAAGAGCAAATTTTTTGCTCCATTTTTGGCTCCAAACACAAAAACCGTAAAAAGGGAGAGAGAGTGAAGTGTTGGAAATAAAAAATGTAAAAGGGTTTATATATTTTCCAAGAATTAATAAACCATTTACCTTTTCTTTTAATTCCAAAAAGCAAGCATTAAATGCTTGTAAATCACTACAAATCAACTCACATCAATCACTCAAATGTCACATCACTCAAAGTGACATGTGATTTGACGTTTGATGTGACTTGCGATTTGACGCTTGATTTGACTTGCGTGCCGCACTCGAATTCGAAAATGCGAATGCGCTGGCAAACAATCCCGGGCTCGGGTTCGCTAGTTCCAAATTAACGAATTTTTCGTCGCGTCGTAATTAAATGATCACGCCTAGCGAAATCACTATTCACGTCGCTAACGAATTAATTCTAAATTAATTCGTTCGCCTGAATTAAAATCCAATTTTAATTCCGCGTCGAAATCCAGTTTCGATTAATATATCGAATATATTAATTTTACCGATTAATTCCAAATTAATCGTTCTCTCTCTTTAACGATATTTTATCCGAGATAAAATATCTCCGTAATTAATCCCAGATTAATTTTCTCTCTCATCGAATTAATCCCAGATTAATTAAAGTGCGAGTCATACGTCATCGGTGAATCTTCAGGAACCGACCCATGAGATCCCGGATATGTTGGCAGCAAATACGGTCGTCGGACTGTCCGAACACGTAAGTACCTTGTATTACGTTTATACCGATTTACAAGACAAGGTTGGCTTCTAGCAAAGCGCCATGCCTACCCAATTCTCCAGAAATATTCTTACAGGAATATATAGATCTGTATCAAGTGAAGTATACCGTAGTATTGTGTATATCAGCCTAGTATCGGATAGTCACGTGCCAGGGCTGGGGCTGGATAAGTGTCTGCCTCGTCCGAAGCACATGTCGGATGTCTGGTAACTAGTCTCTATAATCGGATATACATGACCTTGTCATAATATCTCGATGGCTGGCCAGCACTTAAGAGCACTAATACCGTATCCTGCGTGACATCATCTCCACTATAACTGAAGTGATACTTCCGTCTCGACATCACACCCAATACACTACGACTCTCTGATAAACCCAGAAGCGGTGTACGCAGAGCCGGTTAAAGCCCTGTACCACCAAGACCAAAGTCTACGATTATCGCAAGTATTAGCGATGCAAGTCTCAGGTTAAGACTATACACACCTACCTTGATTTCGGCCTCCCATAGACACATAGTCATAATACCAATGGGATTCCGAGGGGTCTATCCAGAGCGAAGCTGTTTCCCGATTCTCCATCGGTGAAACACGACCTCCTATCGCACTTGCATAAGTATCCAATACTTAAATATATGAGAACTATGCCGGTGTGCCCTCACAACGCGCACAAGTGCAATACTAGCCTATTCCGCATTATCGATGTCCTGTCTCGATAATACTCCGGCTAGGGATATTTAATGATTAATCCTTCGTGGACTGATACTGTCTCATATCATCTCAATCCAGGAACTAATCATATGGACCTCTCTTCATTTATACATATATGGTGATTTAATCACAAATGATGAGAGTGCATTTCCTTGTCACATAGTTAATTTGTACAACAACACCGTGATCTGTACAAATAGTGACGCTATGGGTCATATTATCCAACATTTCATTCTATGACTTACATGATCATATGGTTGTTATAATGACACATATGCATTTTGCATACCCAGAGGGAGACACAGTCTTCATTAACAGATACAGACCCAGAACCAGGGGGATGGCGATGCGTAACGCCCCTGGATCCTAGTTATATTGAGTTTACCTCTTTTCTCAAACTGATTTTATTTATAGTTTTGACATCAGATTTACTTTTGAGCATATAAGGTGTTAGCCAGAATTTTATTACAGTTACGTTTCAGATAATAATGATTTAGAAAATAAATATTTTCAAAACATGAGTTTTATGTTTTCGAGGGATGGGGGAAAAACCTACCTCAGTATGTAACTTGATTCAAATAGAGAATTGACGGACAACACATGTGCATATGTAGAGGACTGGGGGACGGCAATACGTAACGCCCCCAGATCCTAGTTCAGGACTAGGGATGACAGATGCCCATAGATCCTAGATTCAAAGCTTGGAGGATAGCATATATTTGCACCCCCAGTTCTAGTTCAGTGGCTTGAGGGACAGCGATAGGTAACTCCCCAAGACCACTAGTTTCAGGGACATAAGTGGCATGATTTGGGGGACGGCGAAACGTAATGACCCAAAGTTATGGATTTGCAGTCCTTGCTCTAGTTAGGCGTATGGGGGGACGGCGATACGTAACGCCCCCATACGTCAGGTTTTCAGTGACAGAGACCAGTTTTTCAAAAATAATTTTCAGAGATCAGTTTCAAATATAGTTTTCATAACATATCTTTTAGATACAGATTTTTCAGAAAATCGATTTTCAGAAATGGATTTCAGAGACAGATTTATAGAAAATGATGGTTTATAAATGATTTTTCAAGAGAAATAGTTGTTAAGATATTATCAAAGTTTTACAGACAGAAAAAGATTCCAGAAAAGTTTCAAATGAAGAGATTTATTTTCAGTCAAGAAAATAATTTCAGAATGATTGGCCTTTTAAAGACATTTTCTTTGATATGAAAGTTCAGTGATATCCAGTTCTATTTGATAAGTAGTTTTGTAGTATACTATGAGTATGTACTTTGTATAAATTGTACATTAAATTGCATGCTCGGTTTGTGATATCAATGTAAGGGTTGAGTGTGGGGGTTTACCACACTTAGAATGCAGTTGTGAGGATTCCAATGGATGGAATCAAGCATCGATATTTTACATTATATTGAGGTCTGAGGCTTCAGCTCATTGTTTCAGTAAACGTTTACAGCTCATAGTTAGTTAATGCTTATGTTTTTAGCCCACGTAGTTCATATGAAGTAACCAGCCATAGTTTAAGCGGAATAAACCACCACGGGTTTGGGTGGTTTGGTAGATAATAAGTTAGTTCCAGTTAGAAGAAAATTTGATGTTTCTAGTATATAAAGTATAGCTACAGTGCGGAAAATAATATATATGTACATGGATGAATGCTTATAGATTGGTGTATGAGAGATGTCAGAACCCCGTAGATGTGAGGTTTAGTGTGAAATGGAGAAGATAAGTTCATTTCATTGTTGCTTCAGTTCCATGTGTAAATTATCCAGGTATAACATAAGTAAACGACCATCGGGTAAGGATGTGATTTATAAGTTTATTTATTTACTTATGTCCGATTTATATTTTAAGTTCTTGTTGTCATGTGATATATTTAAATAAGACATGAGTACTTACTGAGCTTTATAGCTCACACCCCGGCTGTTTGCTAGTTTTGCAGGTTCTTATTGGACTTAAAGAGCTATGAGATTTTACTTTGATGTCTTGTAGACAGCAGATCACCCCGATGCAGTCAAATCGGTCTTGAGTCGTTGTATGGTTTTGGGATATGTGATTGGGATCCCACAACCTTAGTTTTATTTATTTGTATCATATGTATAATTTTAAATCGTGCTGAGCACGTAGTTGGTTGTATTTATTTATCTATGTTAGGCGAAGGCCTATTTGTATATGATTTGAGATTTGTCAGGCTAGAGGTCCATTTCCATGAGTTGAGATGATTTTTTTTGAATTAAATTTCCGGTAACCTCGAGGTGCTGGACTTGGATCCAGGTTTCATGATTTTTAGCAAAGGTCATGCCGAAATTTTATTAGAAATTGAGGATTATTGAGATGAGTTTTACTGTCTCCTGCCGGTAGCATCCTGGCTTCGGGCAGGATGGTACAAAATGGGTAATGAATGATATTTTTCATGATATTATTGTGTTGGACAATTATGACCCATAATATCACTATTTGTAAAAGACATGGCGTTCTTTGTACAAATTAACTATGTGACAAAAAAAATTGCTCTTTTATCATTTGTAATTGGATTACTTGGATATATAAATGATAAAAGTCCATATGATCAGTTCCAGATTAATAAGATATGAGACAATATTAATCCATAAAAGATTTGATTATTAAATATCCATAGTGGTAGTATTATCGAGACTGGACATCGATAATGCGGAATAGGCTAGTATTGCACTTGTGCGCATTATGGAAGCATAACGGCATAGTTCTCATATATTTAAGTATTGGATACTTATGCAAGTGTGATAGGAGGTTCTGTTAGCCATTAGACCGGGAACAGCTTCGCTCTGGATAGACCCCTCGGAAGCCCATTGGTAGTATGACTATGTGTCTATGGGAATCCGAATCAGGGTAAGTGTATTTGGTCTTAACCTGAGAATTGCATTGCTAATACTTGCGACAATCAGTACGCTTTGGTTTTGGTCGTCCGGGACTTTAACATGTTCTGTGTACGGCTCTTCTTGGTATACTGAGAATCGTAGTATATTGGGTGTGATTTCAAGATGGAAGTATCACTTCAGTCATATGGAGATGATGATCACGTAGGATACAGAACTGGTACTCTTAAATGCTGCAGCTATCGGGATAGTATGACTAGGTCATGATTATCCGATTAAAGTGACTAGTTGCTAGTGATTTGATATATGCTTCGTACGGGACATATACAATTCCAGCCCCAGGCCTAGTCTGTGACATCCGATACCGGATCATAATACGCAATACTTAGTATACTATGCTTGACAGGGATTATATATTCCTTAAAAGAATATTTCTGGAGAATTAGGTAGGCACGGTACTTTGCTAGAACCCAACCATGTCTTGTAAATCGGTAAGAACGTGGTACTAGGTACGCACATATTCGGATCATCCAATAACCGTATTTACTGCCAACATATCCAGTGATCTCGTGGGTCACTTCCCAAAGATTCACCAATGACATTTGACTCGAACAGAATTAATCTGGGATTAATTATGAGAGAGAGAAAATTCATCTAGGATTAATTGCGGCAATAATTTATCTGGGATAAAATTCGGATAGAAGAGAGAGAACGATTAATTTGGAATTAATCGATTAAATAATATATTGGATATATTAATTGAAATTAGATTTAAAAGTGGAAATAAAATTGGATTTTAATTCGGGCGAACGAATTAATTTAGAATTAATTCGGGAGCGACTTTCGTAATAATTTTGTGAGGTATTATTATTTAATTAAATTAGATTTAATTAAGTCGCGATGGAAAATTCTTTTAATTCGGAATTAAACGAACCCGGGCCCGAGCGAAGTTGCGTGTTGAGTTGTTCGACTTAATTTGGAATTTAAAAGTGGTGGGACCCACTTGACTTACATCAACATGTTTGACATGTGATGGAAGCTGTTAAAGGTTGTGTAAGAATTGGATTGCTTATTCAACACAAAATCCAAACCAACACACTTTGTTTTAATTTTAGAAAGACATATACCAACTTTGGAAGTGCATTTGGTAACTGTTTTTAGAAAATCAAAATATCAAACAACAAAAACTCTCTCCCTCTCTTCTTGTTTGCAGTGAGCTTCTTCATCTCCAAGTGAAATTTTGTTTCAAAATTTCTTCAAGCTAGCACTTTCAAGGAGTCAAAGAAGGTGATAGGGAAACTCATCATTGAGTTTGGAACACAAACACAAAGCTTGGAGCTTCCGAAATAAAAAGGTTTTTGAAATCCATCATCCAAGCCAATCAATGTAAGGTTATTCTGCAATCTTATTTTGATTATTCACACACTAAATCATATTGTAGAGATCCTTGGCATGTTCTAGGAACACTAACAATGGTATCAGAGCCATCCTAAGCTTGATTTGAAATCTAGGGTTCATGACTTTAATTTGGGGATTTTTGTGTTTGGAGCATGATTTGCCTAAATTGGTTGTTTGGTTATGGTTGGATGATGTTGAATTGGATTTTTACATCAAAGGAATTGATAAAAATTGATTAGATCAAAAATCCCCAATTTCCCACCTTGGCCGAATTGAACCCTAGGAGTGCTCATGGTGAATTTTTTGAAATTTGACAATTAGATATGTTAATTGGCATGAAATGAATGTTAGATGTTGATTTAATTAGATTAAA